>CAHIKZ030002290.1:2385000-2407500 GCA_903632075.3 Acanthosepion pharaonis | reverse complement strand
GCGTACGTCAATGGGTAAACGTGCGTGTATGTATGTTTTCGTAAGCATGAGTGGCGTTCCGACGACAATTTTTCCTCCCACTACCATAAAAACACCGATATACGTCACCAAATTTACAAATTAATCAGTTTGTCTGACGATCGCAAATAGCGTGAAACCAAGGGTCACAAACTCACACAATCCAACTAAGTATGTTAGCTCTATCACTGATATTGAGTGCTTTCCAATAAATACCGCGTCTACATAATATACAAATAATATATATACAAAATTGCATATATATATATATATATATATATATAAATATCAAGGAAAATATACAGAAAAAACAAACAAAAATCTTAATATGCAATTATGCTGCATTAATGTTAATATAAAGTCAACGTCGGACGTTTCAGTCTATTTTAGACCATCATCAGGACATATTCATTAAACATAATTAACATTAGAACATATAGAATTCAACATGAAAAGACGATGGACATAAGAGCACAACTAATCCAAACAGATAACGGAAATTTTTATATAAGATCAGCGTTCCGTTTAAATATGATCACGTCGTCGTCACGTGGGCGATGTTGTGAAAACGTATTCGAAGATGATTTCAAAATATCTCTGCGTATTCCTACATCAACGGAAGGGATTTCTTGAACTGTTTATATGAGAAAATAGTTCAATCGAACTTGTTTAATATTTTAATATTTTGAAATCATGTTCTAATGTTAATTATGGTTTATGAATATGTCCTGATGATGGTCTAAAATAGACCGAAACGTCCGACGTTGACTTTATATTAACATTAATACAGCATAATTGCATATTAAGATTTTTGTTTGTTTTTTTGTGTATTTTTTTGATACTGTCGGATCTATAGCCATATATTTATATATATATATATATATATATATATATATATATATATATATATATATATATATAATTATAGTAATTCATCTAGAAGAATGTTCAACAGAATGCAGAAAGTACGGAACAGCCGTTTCGTCCTATTTTGGGACTCATCAGCACTGCGCATCCACTACCCAGATTCGAACACGTACCTTTTACACACACACACACACACACACACACACACACACACACACACACACATATATATATATATATATATATATATATATATATATATATATATATATATATAGCTACGAGATGAGAATCGGAGAGGGAGAATTTTTTAATCTATAAAATCGTTTCAAATTTGCATTACTTTTTTTCAAAGTTACATAAAATTTCGAATACACGGTTTCTTGAAAAATGCATAAATATATGTAATATATGTCTCACATTCTTCGACAAAGATTTCTCAAAATCATCCATCCTGTACAAGAGATTTATCCGGAATCCTCGGAAAATTATAACTGCAATGAAAAAGCTATGGATGCAATGAAATTATGTCATATCGTTTAAAAAATACATCAGAAAATCACCATTACGCAGCGATCACCCTTCTGTAAATGCTGAATAAATGTCCTCTGAATGGTAACTACCTACAAACTAATTTAATACACCAAGCTCCTGTTATATGTAAAGGAAACCCAGTAAAACATATATTGAAATAACAGAAGCTCCCTGAAAATGGAGACGCTATTCAAACAAGAATTCGTTTAATTATAAAAATATGCAAATATTACAACATTCTCAAAACATATATGGAAGCTCATAGACGCAAATCAAAACATACAAAAATACTATAGAAAAGAAGAGCTCTAGCAAAAAACAACACCTACAAACAATGTAATCTCTTCATAGATGTAAAATAACAATAATCACCTTCCCAGAAAGGTAAAAACACTTAAAAGAACAGAGATCACTTTAAAACTCAAATATTAACACAAATTCCTTTTACACGAAGTTCAATTCCAACGTGTCTACTAAGATTAAGCAAAGAAATCAAAACTTAAAACTAATAAACTTTAATTTCAAATACCAAAGTTTAAAAAGAAGGTAGATATAACATAACACCACGTAGAATTGCTGTACTCTTGCTCGTAACCTTTCCCATGACCATTGACACACCAATGTATAAAGGATTTGAGTTTGCATATAAGATCTCTTCGTGTGAGAAAACATCTGTGCACTGAATTTCAGAAGATTGTAAATTAATACGATAGTTTTGCTGTTTATTAATAATTCATGCACAGGATTGGATTAAATTCTAAGCATGGTTATCGCAATCAACTGAAGATAAATAAAAAAAAAAGACATGTATCATATGTTGATACGCGAATGATGAAATTATTCCAACACATATATCTTAGTTGAAGTTAATTAGAATTTGAAGAAAAGTATAGCTTAACCTGAAAGACGCGGGTAAAATTCTTCTCAAAGAAGCTTGTTTTGTTTTGGTGACCCTGTAAACTTTCCGATGGAGTATAAGGGCGAAAGATTTTCCAAGCAGGGTGTTGCTGCTGCGGTTTTCATAACAAATATTTTTTTTTACGGGGTGGGGTTGCTAACTGCACACCCGACCTGTTTTTAATTCAGAGTTGTTGTTCTACTAGTAATGTTGTGTGCCAAAAGCTAGGGATCTCAGTTTTTTTCCTTTAGCTGTGTTGTGGGTATACGTGTAGGTACATGCATATATGCATTTATAGGCGCTCATACCCGTGGGTATTCCCGTGTAGCCAGAAATAGTGGCAGGACTGGTTTTTTAACTATCCATTTACAAACACACACATCAGTTCAAAGAATCAAAACTATGACACTCTCTGTCACGTATATTGGGACGAACCAATCTTATTCCCTTATATTCCACAAGGAAATAAGTTCTATTCAGGCGGATTCCTCTCACACACACACACACACACACACACACACACACACACACACACACACACACACACACACACACATATATATATATATATATATATATATATATATGTATATGTATATATATATATATATATAATTATATCTGCTCTACTTTTGTATTGAGCACTCTTTTAAGAATAGTATTTGTTGGTTGTTGGAATTCGTTCCATATATACCAATCATATACTTGGGTATATATATATATATATATATATATATATATATGAACACCGGAATTAGATAAAAACAGTTACATAAACACACTAAAAGCGAAATTCTTGAAAACAAATGTAACACCATATAGTCTGTTCCATGCTTAAACGAAATCGCCAGGCCATGTGCGTCTTCTTTTGGTCCGACTATTTATATATGCTTGTAAGTTATGCATTATAAGGAGATCTGTTGTATTATCGTAATGGTCATAGGGTGGTCGCTATCCGTGATGTTTCGAATTATTCTTGGGACTATTGAATGGAAATATTGGTATAACCGTATGCAATTATTTTGCTATTTTCTAGTGTTGTTTGGGAACTTTATTATTGATTGCTTTGTTATTTGTTGTTGAGTGTTATTATTAAGTTGACTTGTGTTTATGCATGCATACATAGTTTGTTAACAAATATGTTTTTTACAGGGTGGAGTTGCTTACCGCAACCCGACCAGTTTTTAATTCAGAGTTGTTGTTCTACTAGAAATGTTGTGTGCCAAAAGCTGTGTTGTGCCAGAAAGTTTTTCTAGTCTTAGTCCATCCTTCAAATCTATAAATCAACCATTCATCCTTGCATGGAATATTGCTGTAATATATGGTCTAATGCTCCCGCTGTACATCTCACTAACCACTTGTATCTCAGTGACTTTACTGCCTTGCATGGGGTGAACTCGATTTAAAAAAAAAATTCAAGAATAATACGAGGGTCATTCAATAAATACGGTGAATTTTTCGGTATAAGGACTTCTAATACAGATAGAAGCTTACTTTTTTTTAATTTTTCAACGTAGTCTCCCAGCACTATCACACACTTTTCCAATCTGTGCACAAGCTTCCGTATTCCCTCAGCGTAAAAATCTTTGGACTGGTGTCTTAGCCAATCGCTCACAACACTTTTGACTTCATCGTCACTTTTAAACTTCGTGCCTCTCGTGAACGCTTTCAAGGGACAAAACAGATGAATGTCTGAAGGAGCAAGGTCTGGGCTGTAAGGGGGATGAGGGAGCAGTTCCCCGCCCAGCTCGTTGATGGTCTGCACCGTTTGGGCTGCTGTGTGAGGCCTTGCGTTGTCATGATGCAAGATGACTCCTTCTGACTGATGACCCTTGCGTTTGTTCTTTATGTCTTTCTTGACCTGCCTCAACAGTTCACAGTAGTTCTTCTGTCAGACTGAATGAGGTCATTGACTGATTCTATCAGCTCAGGAGACCTCACTTCTGTAGGCCTCCCAGGCCTGTCTTCATCCTCAACACTGCTCCGTCCTTCTTTAAACAATTTAGCCCACTTGTAGACATTTTTTGACTGAAACATGTGGCACCATAGTTTATATTCTCCTATGAATTTCAACTGGTTTGCACCCTTCAGCAACCAAAAACTTGATAACTGACCGCTGTTCAATCCTGGAGCATGCTTCTTGGTCGGCCATCTTTGTTAATCGCCAAAACTCTCAAAGTTTGGTTTTTTTTTAATCTGCAAAAGAAATTAAATCCATGTGAAACAGAAGTAAACCAAAAAATAAATAAAAGTAAGCTTCTATCTGTATTAGAAGTCCTTATACCGAAAAAATTCACCTTTATTTAATGACACTTGTAATAACTGAAGGCGTGACAGGAAAGACATACGTATATAGATTTAGTGATAAAGGATTTCCGTTTGGAGGGAATCAGTGGTAATGACGAATCTATCATCTTAAATATATCATAGCAGTGATGAAAAATGGATTGCATATGCCACTGTTGAACACAAAAGACAGTGAATTGAAAAGGATTGATCTAATATTGTGTTTGTCGTTGGATCGTCAAAGCATTATTCATTTAGAGTTTTTAAAAAGCAATGAAATATTAATGCACATTTTTATGTCCATCAGCTGCAACGTGTCCATAAAAGTTTAGTCAAAAAACAACCTGTGCGTTTCAATCAGACAAAATATTTGTTCCCCTCCATAAAGACGCATGGCTTCAAATGGCAAGAATAACACAGTGAAAACAAATCTTATAACTCGGCTGGTCTGTTTTAACCTACCTGAGATATTCACCTGACCATGTACCGACTGACTATTACCTTTTTTCGATCGCCTCTAAACGCTTTTGATGGGAAAACTTTCCCTGATGAAAACCAGATTCAAGTGTTTATTGAAGACTTTACACAAAACCCTTAGACGTTTGACTCAAAAGGTATCGATATAGCAACAAATGGTGAATATATAACCGAAGAAAAAGTTCTTTTTTAAGAATAAAGTTGATGGACAAATATGGAAGCTATTTAACAGTCAGCATAATAAATTTGTAAATGTTTCACGCATACGTTATATAAACTGAATTGCAAAGCTTAGACGCACTGCCAAATAATGTGCAGTTCATTCCGCCACCTGAATAACGGCGTCTACACAACAGAGGCATAGAGATTTCATGGTAAAGTTGTCATTTGGTGGTTGTATCTATGGAGGCAAATTCCAGGACTGTATATTATTATTTGTGGGGTATGTCTGTAGTTTATTTAAGTCTGCAACATGTTCCGTAAATGCTCAATGGAGTTTAAATTTCGTAAAGAGAGGAGGTCAGTGCTTAAACTGAACATTAGCCCAGTCTTCCTGAAACCAGTTGCGTTCTGCCTCCAAAGAATGGGTGATTTTTTTTTGTTTTTTACTGATTCTCACCCAATATAACGCTCAAGATCTACTCAAGGTAGAGGGTTATTTTGTGGTGTTATACTGACGCCTAAAAGGACAATCGTTATGACTATAAAACTGAAGTAGATTGTAAACGGAACCGAAAACCCAATCCTAAACAGGAAACAAAGGATAACCGTCTACTCCTGTCCAAAAGACCGGAGGTGGGAATATGAACTAGATGGGCGAGTCTATCTACTGCTATCATGCGTGAAATAACGTCGGGAGCTGACATAACCTACAACAATAATTGAGTATGTCAGATTTATCCTGACAGATTACTGATTTAGTATTAGAGTTCTGGAATACTGCCAACTGAAAGAATTATTGTAGTTAAACTGAAAGGAAAGCCATAAAACACACCCATATTTGTATATTGTTGTGGTAGGATCCACCTAATTTGCATAGTGGAGTACCGGCCATATAAATATGGTTGGTACCGGGAAGAGAGGGAGGAATCAAGAGATTCAACCAGAGACTCTGCCCGACTGCGACTCAGACAACACATTCTCCAGGAACGGTCTTACCAGGAATATACAAAAGACTATATGTAAATATTGTGTACACTTTCTTGTTTCAATACATTTTGTTCTAAGTACCTTTTGTGTTGCATTATTATTTCATGCATTAGTCAAGTTTCAACATATATGCACCAAGAATACACAGTGCAGAAGACGAAATTAAAAGGTTATCCTGTACGTGGGACAACACCAAGGCTCAATGCATATCGCAAGAAATTAAAACCGTCTTGGGAGACCTAAATACCAAAGTAAGCAAAGGGAGAGATGGTGAAATAGTTCGCAAATTCGGACTTGGTACTCGTAATGAACGCGAATAACAATAGTCTCAAAGCTGTAAGGAAACTGATCAGGTTAATAACCTACAACTGGTTTCAAGACCGCTCAAAACTTATATGGGCATGGTGATAATACAGGAGAAGAAAAGAAAAAAAAACAAATCTACTATATAACTATCAATAAAAGATTCAGGAATGCAGTTTGACACTGCAACACATATCCAAGTGCCGATTGCAAGGAGAAGAGGACACCTTGCGGTGCTATGCAAAGTTAGTGTGAAACTACGGATATTGAAAACGGCCAAAGCAGTACCCAAATTGCAAAACGACAGTCTCCTGAAGGAGCAATATATGGACAGTGTCAAAAGCAGATATAATAAATAGAATGAGAATAGATACTGAAAGTGGCTCATATTAAGAAATGCTTTAATAACAACAGTAATCGAGATTATCCCAAAGAAACCTAGACAAAGAAAAGAAGAATGAATGAAATACTCGACAGTATGAAAACGAGACAAAAAACAATGCCAGGTTAAGGCATGGAAATATATAAACTGCATTTTATGAAACTGATTTCTGAAATTAATGATTAAAAATGGAGTAATTGAAGATCATGCGTCTTCGTGAAGATTTCATTTCTTCAAACCTTATGGACTGGCGCTAGAGAATCACAAACAATGAACTATAAGTTCAAATTTTCGTGAACAGATATGATCGTTCGGGAAAGATCGTCGAAGATTCGCTGTTTATAAACAATAATTTGGAACCTGCTAACCAGACGCTTCTCAGAAGCTGAGTGGTATAGCCCGTCAGATCACTTGATGGTTCCGTATAGGACACGAGTTCGATTCTTGTTGGAAAACGCATATTTTCTACGAAATTTCTCCAAAATTCAGGCCCGTAAAGGTAATTAATACTGTTTATTTAAAAAACAGATTATTTACTTAAATAAATTGTATCTATTAAATTACGTATGAACAGAAAATATATGAAACAATTGTTGGAGTTAATCCATTTCGTAATATACGTATTTAAGCATAATGTTTAGCTGCTTGCGTAGTTAGCAGATGCATGACGTCATTTCTTGCCTATTTGTGTTTCTTCGACATTCACTATGATGACTCTCATCATAGTGAATGTCGAAGAGACATATCGTTAGTATCGTTACCTTAGTTATAGTATCTGGGAGAGAAAACATAATCTGGCGTGATAAAACAGTTTAAACAAGTTGAATACGCTCAAACCAACGGTCGCGAAGACTTGTAAACTTCCAGCTAGCACAATTGACGGTTTGCAAATAGCGTAGTCTAAACAATTTCATACACAGAGCTTGGGTTAACACGTGGTATGGGTTTTTACGGGCATTTTCCCATGGAATCGCATGCTTGACAAATTGACTAGTATGAGATTCGATCATGGGTCTCGTGGTCTGAATACAAACATTCCAACTTGACAGCAACGCCCTCATAAAATTATAAATTGACGCAGGATTCGAAACCGCATTGAAACAACGACAGCCCATTACAACTTATGCTCACTTATAGATACTAACATGCAGACAGACAGACAGATAGACGGACAGACTGACATGCGAACAGGAATAGATACATTGATTCTGATGTAAATGCATTTGATTTGAAATGCACATAAAACATTAGTTCTTGGGTTCATTAATTATGTACACAGTTGTATATAAAGCGAATGTTTTTATGTAAGAAATATTGTAAATCGGAAGATGAAGTGGGTATACCTGTAGGTACATGTATATATGCATTTATAGGCGCTCAAACCCGTGGTTATTCCCGTGTAGCCAGAAATAGTGGCAGGACTGGTTTTTTAACTATCCATTTACAAACACACACATCAGTTCAAAGAATCAAAACTATGATACTCTGTGTCACGTATATTGGGACGAATCAAACTTATTCCCTTACATTCCACAAGGAAATAAGTTCTATTCGGGCAGATTCCTCCCAATACACACACACACACACACACACACACACACACACACACACACACACACACACACATATATATATATATATATATATATATATATATATATATATATGAACACCGGAATTAGATAAAAAAAGTTACATAAACACACAAAAAGCGAAATTCTTAAAAACAAATGTAACAACATATAGTCTGTTCCATGCTTAAACGAAATCGCCAGGCCATGTGCGTCTTAACAACATCAGGTATGACCCAGTACTGATAGTAGACATATAAAGAAAGCTACAAAATTTCCTGCGGGAGAATAATCAACCTGTAATTTTTTTTTATTTCTTTTCTTTTTTTGACATTTTTTTTTTCAATTTGCAGATTGGGCATTGAACATTAATAATAAAAAAAATATAAATTAAGTTATCTCCCTTACATATTCTTAACAGTTACAATTGGATATAACGGAACACTTTTCATGCGCATTTACGAAAAAACTCGCAACTATCAATTACATTTTTTTTGTCTTAGCAATTCACCCCTGTGAAAATAAAAGAAATGACTAAAACTACGGCGTCTTTTTTAATCCGTTTCCTAACAACACTAAGAAATTGATGCCTAAATATTAGAAGATTAAAATAAAAATAAAACAATATATCGAGATTATTCATTCGAAAATGCTTGAATGACGATATATTATATATATATATATATATATATATATATATATATATATATATATATATATATTTGAACAATAAAAAATATTAAATAATTAAAATCTTCAGACACACTGGGTTGTAGATTAATATTCTTTCGTTATTTTTATTATTATTTCAATTAGATTCCTCGACTTGTTTCAATGAAATGGCCATCATATATATATATATATATATATATATATATATATATATATATATATATATACATGTATATGTGTGTGTGTGTGTGTGTGTGTGTGTAAGCATGTATGTAAATTAATATGTATTCATAGACGATTTTCTTAGGTAGCAAGAATTCCATGTTTTCGTAATATGTGTGCTATTATCAATACTGCAACGAATATTCTGAAATAAATCCAATTATATAAATCATACCTATTAAAACTAAATCAGGAAATGACAAGCCTCGATGTATGAATATATGCAGTAAGAAACTGAAATTGACATAGATGCGAATAAGTGCCTCTTCATATAAATCCAACAATAAAATAAGGATTATATATATCGAATTAGCTGCTTCTCTGAGAATCAACACTAGGGAAACTCTGATCACTGTGTTTTAAGGAAACCGTTTCGTTAATATACGCAGTCATCCAAAGCAAATGCTTATTGTAACGAGAAATTATCAAGCTATGTCGAGAAAAGCACGTATTTGTTTCGTCACAGCTAGCTGGATAATTTTGCATAACTATTCTTTCTAGTTGCACTGTACTTATATGGTATCAATCATACAGCAAACTGCCTGTATGCGGATAGAAAATGTGTTCAGCAGATATACAAAAATAGAAAGGGATGTAAGACAAGGACATGTCTTCTTAACGGACTTATTCAACAGCGAGACAGTTATGAAAGAACAAGATGTCCTAGCAGGATTTATTATTGGCGGCCACAGTCTTAACAGGTATGAAGATAACAGTGCTGATGGTAGACTTAGAAAGAAAGCTATAAAATTTGCTACGAGAGGTAGTAAAGGAAAGCGATAATTATTAAGCATCAGTCTCAAGAAGACATAATGCATGGTTGTTAGCAAGAGGGTGATCCCAAAGTGCGAAATGAAAATCGGAGATACCAAAATCAAACAAGTGCGGAAATTTGAATATCTGAGAAATGTTTTAAGAGAAGGACAGAAAGTGTGACACTGAAATCCGAATGGGTATTGGGATAGCCAAGGAAATAAAACAAAATAGAGTAAAAAGAAATAGACAAATTTCGCTAGAAAAAAAAAAGAGTACTGAACTGCGATGTGATATCTGCCCTCTTTGTATAGCAGTGAGTGCTGGACGATCTCAAAGGTAAAGAGCAGACATGAAGCAATAGAAATGTGGATCTACAGAAAGATGCTAAGGAACCTATAGACGATATAGCTATATGGACGATCTCAAAGATAAAGAGCAGACTTAAAGCAATAGAAATGTGGATCTACAGAAAGATGCTATAGACGATATAGCTATATAGACGATCTCAAAGATAAAGAGCGGACTTAAAGCAATAGAAATGTGGTTCTACAGAAAGATGCTAAGGAACCTATAGACGATATAGCTATATGGACGATCTCAAAGATAAAGAGCAGACTTAAAGCAATAGAAATGTGGATCTACAGAAAGATGCTATAGACGATATAGCTATATAGACGATCTCAAAGATAAAGAGCGGACTTAAAGCAATAGAAATGTGGTTCTACAGAAAGATCCTAAGGAACCTATAGACGATATAGCTATATGGACGATCTCAAAGATAAAGAGCAGATTTAAAGCAATAGAAATGTGGTTCTACAGAAAGATCCTAAGGAACATATAGACGATATAGCTATATGGACGATCTCAAACATAAAGAGCACACTTAAAGCAATAGAAATGTGGTTCTACAGAAAGATCCTAAGGAACCTATAGACGATATAGCTATTTGGACGATCTCAAAAATGAAGAGCAGACTTAAAGCAATAGAAACGTTGTTCTACTGAAAGATCCTAAGGAACCTATAGATTATATAGCTATATGGACGATCTCAAACATAAAGAGCAGATTTAAAGCAATAGAAATGTGGTTCTACAGAAAGATCTTAAGGAACCTATAGACGATATAGCTACATAGATGATCTCAAAGATAAAGAGCAGACGTAAAGCAATAGAAATGTGGTTCTACAGAAAGATCCTAAGGAACCTATAGACGATATAGCTATTTGGACGATCTCAAAGATAAAGAGCAGATTTAAAGCAATAGAAATGTGGTTCTACAGAAAGAGGCTATAGACGATATAGCTACATAGATGATCTCAAAGATAAAGAGCAGACGTAAAGTAATAGAAATGTGGTTCTACAGAAAGATCCTAAGGAACCTATAGACGATATAGCTACATAGATGATCTCAAAGATAAAGAGCAGACGTAAAGTAATAGAAATGTGGTTCTACAGAAAGATCCTAAGGAACCTATAGACGATATAGCTATATGGACGATCTCAAAGATAAAGAGCAGACTTAAAGCAATAGAAACGTGGTTCTACAGAAAGATCCTAAGGAACCTATAGACGATATAGCTATATGGACGATCTCAAACATAAAGAGCAGACTTAAAGCAATAGAAATGTGGTTCTACAGAAAGATCCTAAGGAACCTATAGACGATATAGCTATATGGACGATCTCAAAGATAAAGAGCAGACGTAAAGTAATAGAAATGTGGTTCTACAGAAAGATCCTAAGGAACATATAGACGATATAGCTATATGGACGATCTCAAACATAAAGAGCAGACTTAAAGTAATAGAAATGTGGTTCTACAGAAAGATCCTAAGGAACATATAGACGATATAGCTATATGGACGATCTCAAACATAAAGAGCAGGCTTAAAGCAAAAAAATGTGGTTCTACAGACATGCTAAGGAAGCTATAGATGATATAGCTACATAGACGATCTCAAAAATAAAGAGCAGACTTAAAACAATAGAAATGTGGTTCTACAGAAAGATGCTATAGACGATATAGCTATATGGACGATCTCAAAGATAAAGAGCAGACTTAAAACAATAGAAATGTGGTTCTACAGAAAGATGCTATAGACGATATAGCTATATGGACGATCTCAAAGATAAAGAGCAGACTTAAAAACAATAGAAATGTGGTTCTGCAGAAAGATGCTATAGACGATATAGCTATATGGACGATCTCAAAGATAAAGAGCAGACTTAAAACAATAGAAATGTGGTTCTCAAAGATAAAGAAAGATGCTATAGACGATATAGCTATATGGACGATCTCAAAAATAAAGAGCAGACTTAAAACAATAGAAATGTGGTTCTACAGAAAGATGCTATAGACGATATAGCTATATGGACGATCTCAAAGATAAAGAGCAGACTTAAAGCAATAGAAATGTGGTTCTACAGAAAGATGCTATAGACGATATAGCTCTATGGACGATCTCAAAGATAAAGAGCAGACTTAAAACAATAGAAATGTGGTTCTACAGAAAGATGCTATAGACGATATAGCTATATGGACGATCTCAAAGATAAAGAGCAGACTTAAAACAATAGAAATGTGGTTCTACAGAAAGATGCTATAGACGATATAGCTATATGGACGATCTCAAAGATAAAGAGCAGACTTAAAACAATAGAAATGTGGTTCTACAGAAAGATGCTATAGACGATATAGCTATATGGACGATCTCAAAGATAAAGAGCAGACTTAAAAACAATAGAAATGTGGTTCTACAGAAAGATGCTATAGACGATATAGCTATATGGACGATCTCAAAAATAAAGAGCAGACTTAAAACAATAGAAATGTGGTTCTACAGAAAGATGCTATAGACGATATAGCTATATGGACGATCTCAAAGATAAAGAGCAGACTTAAAGCAATAGAAATGTGGTTCTACAGAAAGATGCTAAGGAATCTATAGACGATATAGCTATATGGACGATCTCTAAGATAAAGAGCAGACTTAAACAGATAGAAATGTGGTTCTTCAGAAAGATGCTATAAACGATATAGCTATATGGACGATCTCAAAGATAAAGAGCAGACTGAAAGCAATAGAAATGTGGTTCTACAGAAAGATGCTTAGGAAGCTATAGACTGGAACTGAGAACAAGACAATTTTGGAGAAAATGGAAACTAGTATTTAACATCATGAAGAAGAGTGATCTGTAAATCAGATACGTGACAAACAGAGATCAAGTGGAATAAAGGAAGATATACTTAGCGCATTCGGGTGAATGGATGGTAGAATATGGCTTAGAAGAAATAACAGAAAGATAAAATTTATTAAGAGGTATAAAGGACATGAAATTATGGAGAACCATGATCACCTCGTCCTGAGGGAATACGGCATATAAAGAATAAAGGATCATATAAAGGAAACTTTATATATTTAGACATACATATATATGCACGTCTTGATGCACACCTACATGCATATTATACTAACGCTCCTTCAGATTTCGGCGTTATATTTTCTGTCGTCTGTTTTGTTGAAAAGTTAAAAATATAGGTGAGCTGGTCACATCGTAAGTCTTAAACATAAGTGATGGAGTATAATTTTGCTAATTTGGTTTCCAATCGATAAAAATCGATAGATGGTGGATATTTCTCATCATTTTACAGTTGAAATGGTTAGTTGTGACCGTAAGTTCTATGCTAACAGTTTCTTCTCTTTCACGTCACACTTGCAGAATTCCATTCCGGCTTCTTGCTTTTCAGTCACCTTTAATCTTCAAAAGCTTAAATGCAATATCAATCGTTATCTTCTGTCTTCATAATTCCTTTTTTTATAGTTCTCTACACTTTAAAAAATCTTATCTTTTTCTCGTATTCTTTCCCGCCCACTAACATCTTGCGTCCTAGTGGCTTTATTGCCTTACTTAGAGTGAAATATTGAAAAAAAAATAGTTGAAATATATCAGATAGAAGATAGAGATAAAAATGAGGGGGTGCTGGTAAATTATGTCAGATATAAACTCAGTCTGGGTCGCTAGAGAAGTTTCCCGATGATGATGATGATGATGATGATGATGAAATATTCTAAAATGTCATTTATATATTTTTGTAACCATAACCTTGCAAGATTTTGGCAATAATAGCTCTCCACATTTTCCTTTTTTTATTATCAGAACTTCTTGATAAATGAAATAGTTTTTTCCGATGCCTTTTGTACGGATTTGAATTCAAAGACTAGACTGGTTCCCACACATGGCACAAAAGTGCAGTTGAGGTTGCCATTTAACCCATATCTGTGGGAAGAAGAGACGGATATATTCCTTGCCAAATAACATTTTTGGGGATTAAAGGCAACTTACAAACGGGAAATTGAATTCGAGCCGCCGATTCCACTTTCCGCGCCAATAACGGTAACGCCACCTGCACGTTTCTTAGCCATTACGCCCTCTATAAACTCTATATTCCTGATAGATATATCGCAGAAAAACAATCCACTTAAGTCATTAGTAAAACGTATCTCTTAAAATTCAGCTCACATTACTTGCACAAACGCTATCTGAAGAAGAAACATCATTCCAATCAAATAAAGAACAACAGCAAGGTGTTCTTTGTGTTCATTGCCAAAAAATACACACATTACCGACTAAGATAAAAAAAATGGAATGAAGCGATACCTACGTGTATGGAACTAATACACTTCATCGTAGATATTTGCCGAATTTTTATCTGTGATCACACAAGAATATTTGATATATGAAATTTAATAATTAAATGAATCGACAAGGAAGGTATTTCTGTGTTAACTACCAAGATTGGTATGTAATATATTGTTCTTTTCATTATTAGGCTATGGCTTCTTGATCTGCAGATAGATAGATAGATAGATAGATAGATAGATAGATAGATAGATAGATAGATAGGTAGGAATTCTTAGCCAAATCGTTGCAATATAGAACGGACACTTGAGTGGAATGTTTTAATGGTCACTAGAATTTTAACCTCTTCAAATCGAGGATCCATCCTAATCCATCCTACATATCCTCGTAACAAGCAGCCATATATATATATATATATATATATATATATATATATATATATATATATATATCCTTACAAATCCTCATTCAGTAACAATCTTCCTTAATTAATTTGGGTGAACAATACTGAAGATAGATAGATAGATATTCTTCTCTAAATCTGTTGCAATTTAGAACGGACACATAACGGGAATATTTTTAATGATCACTATATTTTTAATACCTTCAAATCGATGATGAACCGTTATCCATCATACATAGCATCAAAACAATCATCCTCTTCTCCCACTATATTCACCTTACAGATCCCTATTCAATAACCATCTTCCTTAATTTGAGTGAAAAACAGTGAAGATAGATAGATAGATAGATAGATAGATAGATAGATAGATAGATAGATAGAAGAGAATGGTCAATTCGTGCTCTTAGTAGATACTAGTTGAATCATCATCTGAGTCAATGCTCGCTACAAAATCCTTTTCTTTATTAAATTCCTAGAAAATTTGGTGTTTTTTCGTTCTTTTTTTACAGTCTTCATGGTCTTTAAATTCAAAGGCATATTCCTAGACTTCCTGCCAACCAGGGATAGAGAGTCCAATCTACTCCGATAGTTAACCCGTAGCTGGCGAGAGGAGAGATGGATTCATTCTCTTCCAAAGAGTATTTGTGTGAATGTCAAAGCGATACACTAAGCCGGAATTTGAACGCGGTACGACGATTCCACTTTCGGAGTCCCCAAATCCACTTCAGGCTATAAACACACTTAAATACTTTTTTTTTCATTTTTTACTACACATCGCTCTTTGATTCTCGAGAATTTCGTTTCAAATTTTTATTTTATTTTTTTGATGACGAATTAAGCTGGTTCCAATACAGTATCATATAACACAATCATTTTTTGTCCTTGGCCCATCTGCATGCGTAGGAGCACCCCCCCCATCACACACACACATCATAAACGACCATATGTCACATCCTGCCTTAGTGGGGAGGTCAGATAAATAGAATTATATAAAACAACATTTCAGTATAGATTTTACAAAATGAAAATTGAGATACGAAAAGTACTCATTTCCATAAAATATTTGATGATATTCCTATTTCTGGATCTATTCCGTACTTTCATTGTTCTTAATTTTATCTTATTTTCTTTTCCCTAATAATTTTTATTCTATTATTTCATATGCAACGTCTTCTGTTTCCTGTTTAGTACTGGGTTTCCGGTTTCTGCTAAGACCTACTTCAACTCAATACCTCTAACGTCTCTGCCTAATTTTATTTAGCCACTTTTTATTCAATTTATTTTATGTTTTCTTTCAATCTTATTTTTAACATTTCTTTGGAATGAAGTGATACCTACGTGTAGAAACGCATAGACAAAAAATGGAAGGCAAAGAAAGAAAGAAAGGAAAGAAAAAGAAAGAAAATAGATTGAAATATAAACGAAAGAAAAAAAACACATAGACAAAAAGGGTCGCTTGTTGTCCGGCTCACACACCTCCTTCGTCTTTTGAACAGGAGTAGACGTTTATCCCTTGTTTCTTGTTTAGGGTTGCTTTACCGGTTTACTCTTTTATTTTTATTTTTATTTTGGTCGAGTTAGCTCGGACATTCACGTGACTATCACGCCAACCAACACGGTCCTGCATCAAGGTCGGAAGATTATTAGAAAGATATTTTGTGTTATAACATATCTGACGAATAAAAGGTGGTTGTTGGAAGACCAACTCGTCTTGCTCCGTGAATAGGTGTCCAGAACAGTAGATCAGTCGCACATTTTTATTTTGCTTAAAGGAGTCTCTTTAATTCTGTATTTCGAACGTCTCACCCCTGAACCCTGAAATTTGATTTACTATTTATTTAATTATTTTTCTTCTCCTCAATAGGACTAGATAGGTTCGCCTATCAATCCCCCGGGTCTTTTGAACAGGATTAGAGGTTTATCCCTTGTACTCTGATTAGGTTTTCGGTTTCCTCTAAAGCATTTCCATTCCCTTTTACTCCCAATAGCACCTTGCATCTTAGTGGGATTATCGATTTGCTGCTATGCGAATCGATTCAAAAACATTGGCAAAAAGATCGCACTCCAAATCATCCGTTTGTCAAGAAAAATTATGTTTGTAAATAAATAAAACAATTTAGAGCATTTGAAAAGTAAAATGGAAAAGTGCAAAACATAAAATGCATGAAACAAGAATACCTGGTTATTAGCAAAAGGGAACAGTGCTAGATGCAAATTACAAATAGGGGATACCAAAATCAAACAAGTACAAAATTAAAATATCTGGGTTGTGTTTAACAGTGGACAGAAGTACGACGCTGAAATCCGAAGGCGCGTTTCTCATAGCAAAAATACTTTCGAAAAGATAAGCAAACTATTAAGAAACAGTAACATTTCTTTTGAATCAAAGAAAAGAGTACTTAACTGTTACGTAATATCAGTCCTTCTATATGACAATAAATGCTGGACAATCTCCTCACAGATGAAGAAGAGACTTGACGCAACAGAAATGTGGTTCTACAGAAGGATGTTAGAAATACCATGAACTGAACATGAGGGTAACGAGGAAGTTTTCCTGAAAATATAAACAGCATTAGAAAGCGACCGTTGAAATTTCTAGGGCATAGAAGACTTGGATAATTTGATACTCACTGGATAGATTGAAGGCAAGAGGGACGAAGAAAAACAGCGCCTAAACCTACCTAACGAGATTGAGTGAATGTATGGTAGAGAGAAACACAGAACGTGAGGCAGTTATAAAGGGAGAAACGCATACAGACAGAAAGGAACAGAGAGAGAGAGAGAGAGAGAAAGACAGATACAGAGGAAGACAGGAGAGACGAACATATACAGACAGAGAATGCGAGAGAGAAAAAGAGAGTAAGAAAGACAGAAACAGATAGAAACAGAAATGGGGAAAGACAAAAGGAGAGAAAAACAGAAACATCCATTGAGAAAGAAAGAAACAGATAGAGGGAAAATATAACGAGAGAAAGATAGAAATATGTAAACACATAGAGAGAAAGACAGGAAAATAGAAAGGGAGAAATTCGGAAAGACAGAAACAAGTAGAAAGACAAATGTGCGGAGAGACAGAAAGAGAGAAAAAACAAAATGATAGAAAGACAGAAACTGATAAGGAGACAGACAGAAAGTCGTAAAGGCATATAGAAAGAAAGGAATAAAGAAAGGGAAGGACATAAAGACAAAAGGAGAAAGAAGGGTAGATAGAGAGAAAGACAGAAACGGAAAAAAGACAGAAAGAAGAAATGCAGAGAGACAGAAACAAAGACCAAAAGGAAGAGAGACAACATGATAGCAAGACAGAAACCGATAAGGAGACAGAAAGAAAGAAAGAATGAAAGAAAGAAAGAAAGAAAGAAAGAAAGAAAGAAAGAAAGAAAAAAAAAGAAAGAAAATAGAATGAAATATAAAAGGGAAGAAAAAGAAACGCATAGACAAAAAAATGGAAAGAAAAATATATAAGGCAAAGAAAGAAAGAAAGAAAGGAAAGAAAAAGAAAGAAAATAGAATGAAATATAAACGAAAGAAAAAGAAACGCATAGACAAAAAATGGAAAGAAAAATATATAAGGCAAAGAAAGAAAGAAAGAAAGAAAGGAAAGAAAAAGAAAGAAAATAGAATGAGATATAAACGAAAGAAAAAAAAACGCATAGACAAAAAATGGAAAGAAAGAATATATAAGGCAAAGAAAGAAAGAAAGGAAAGAAAAAGAAAGAAAATAGAATGAAATATAAAAGGGAAGAAAAAGAAACGCATAGACAAAAAAATGGAAAGAAAAATATATAAGGCAAAGAAAGAAAGAAAGAAAGAAAGGAAAGAAAAAGAAAGAAAATAGAATGAAAAATAAAAGGGAAGAAAAAGAAACGCATAGACAAAAAAATGGAAAGAAAAATATATAAGGCAAAGAAAGAAAGAAAGAAAAAAGAAAGAAAAAAGAAAGGAAAGAAAAAGAAAGAATATAGAATGAAATATAAACGAAAGAAAAAGAAACGCATAGACAAAAAATGGAAAGAAAGAATATATAAGGCAAAGAAAGAAAGAAAGAAAGAAAGAAAGAAAGAAAGAAAGAAAGAAAGGAAAGAAAAAGAAAGAAAGAAGCGAAAGTGAAGCGATTTTCAAGCGGCAAATGGAAAAAAGTTATCTATAAGGAAAACAAATTTAAACAAGAATTAAAAGCAGATAGCAAAAAAAAACAAAAAAAACATTGAAGAATGTTTGAAGAAAAGAGATTATTAGAAAGACAACATTCTTGAAAGAGAATTACAAAATTGAAAAGATAACTGAAGAAGAGTTTTAACAAAGGATGAAATGAAATGAAAGAAGAGAGATCACGGACAATATATCACAGAAGACCGAACACGAAAACTTGAAAGTCAAAAAGAAAAAGAAAGAAATCAAACGACTCAGAAAATGGCCGAAAAGGGAAATTCCTTTTCTTCTTTTCTTTATTATTCTTTCTCTATTACTTTCTCTTTCCCGCTTTCTAGTTTATTTTATATATTTAAAACATTCAATAGATTCAGCAGTAATTAGAATTTCATATTCCCAGTCTCTTGGTACAAAATTCACTCACCTGCCTAAACTATTACACGCATTGACTTTGTATATATATACATATGTACGTAAAGGAGTTCGGTGCGTTTGTGTCAGAAAAGATAGTTTATTTTGAATTAACTTGCTTTTGACTCATAATGGAATATTTATGATTCATATGTATAAACATCAGTTCATATATTATGGTCTTGATAGAGTTCAAAAGCGTCTATTCGGTATTGTGGCTAATGAATTATTTTCCACTCTACAACCCCCTTTCTCACAGAAGACACGTCGCGGGCCTCTCGCTTTTCTATCGCTATTTCCATGTCATGTGTTCTGACGAACTTTATTCCTTAGTCACACCACCTTTGGGATTTACAACTGAGACCCACCATATATACTAGGGTGAATCATCCCCATTCCCTTTGGTTTGCAATAGTAAGATGTGAATTCTATTCGGACAGTTTTGGTTTTTTTTTGTTTTTTTTAGCAAGAACTACCCCTTTGTGAAACGGCAGTTTGTTTTCCTTATCATTACAATCTTGAACACTTCAAGTCTCGGGTTAACCATTATCTTTCATGCAAAATCCTATGAACATGACAACTTGCCCTTGCTTACTCATACAACGCATAGTTACCTTCTGCCTTCAGAGGCTCTTGAGCAGGACCGTATTATCCTTCAGGCTAGAGTAGGCTGCAGCCTTGTGCACTTAAATCTTTTATAAAACAAGATTTTAATTTTCGTGATGTTATAACTTCTAAATAGTTTCATAAACTGAAATTATTCTAATTGTTGTAATGCTGGTTATAAAAATATCGTTTTTTTTTTTTTTTTTTTACTACGGTTGTATTCTAAGTTGCTTTGCAATAAATAGTAAAATCCTGATATTTCTTTTTATTGACAAACAAGAAAATAGCTCTTCTAGTTTATTCAATAAAATTGAAATAAGTATATTTCAAACTATGTAAATGCCATTAAATTAAATCGCGGGTAAAAAATATACAATACAGATGAGTTAGAGGGTGGCTCCGTCTGATTGGGAGGGGTAATTTCATTAGCATTCTTCTTCTTTTCTGTGCCGAGTCCCTTCAGGATGTAGACGATCTCGGTCCCCTAACCCCATCCTCTACCTTTGTAGCCCTTAATAAGTTTTGTATTTTTGTTATTTCTCCCAAAATCAGCTTTACCATTCATTTGCTCAAACTCATCAAGTTCATTACGTGCTGCTTTCCCCCGTCTATCTTTTTCTCAATCTGTCCTGTGAGTATCAGATTTTCCAAGCCCTTCGTCCTCATTAGGTGTCTCCGAAAATTTCAACTGCCTCTTCCTGATGTTAAGTATAAGTTTCCTTTTTGTTTCCATACAGGAGGACAGATATCCAGTATTCTCTTCTTTGTTTTAACGAAATCTTCTCAATCTCTTAATACTTTGCTAAGCTTTTGGAATACATCTTTTGTCATCGAAATAACTCTTCGGATCTGAGTGTCGCACTTAATATCCTCTGTTAGAACAATTTCCAGATATTTTAAATTTTAAATTTTAAATTTCTTTACTTGTTTGATTTTAGTATTCCCGATTTATAATTTGCATTTTGGGCTCATCCTTTTGCTGATAACCATGCATTCTGTTTTGCAGTTTATACTTAGTCCTTTTTTCTTACTTTCCTTCACTGACCTTTTGTAGTTTCCTTTATGTGACAGCTATCAGCACAATGTCATCAGAACAATGTCATCAGCATAGCTAATATTGTTCAGACTCTGGCGGCGAATAATCAATCCTGATATGACTTCTAATTTTCTCAGAATTGTCTCGCTGTATCTTTTCTTTTTATGTGCCGTGTCCTTTCAGGACGTAGGTGATCATGGCTCTCCACTTCTCCCTATCCTTTGTACCTCTCACTAAGTTTCGTGCCTCTGCCGACTCCCCCCAGCCACGTTCTGCTATCCACTTGTTTAAGCCCGCCAGCTATGTCATGCGTTGCTTTCCTTTGTTTCTTTTCCCCGCTATTCGACCTGTGTGTATCAGATTCTCCAGGTCCTCCTTTCTTATTAAGTGTCCCAGAAATTCCATCTGCCTCTTCCTTATGTTAGGTATAAGCTTCCTCCTTGTCTGCATCCTACCTCGCTGTGTAGGTTGATTACAGTCTTGTCATACGCTCCTTTCTATTTTTGTATATCTACCGAACACAAATGGCTCCAAGAGGTCAAAATCTTACCATGAACTTGTGCCTTGTTTTGTGTGAAGGTTAGTATAAAAAATAGTATTTTGTAGCATTTATCATTCTGTAGGTTTTAATATAATTCTGTGATACATTTTATATTAAATGTTATATTTTTGTACGTACACGTGTTTGAGGAGGTATCCCTGCTTTTTCCGAAAAACAGGCCCTTACTTTGTAAAAATTTAATAAATTTGCGCCATCTGATAGGGAATCGTCTTCTTTGTAGGGGAAAGTCTAGCGTATATTTGAAGGGTTCAGCAACAGAAAACTTTCACAGTCAAGTAAATTTCGATTAACCTGTATGTGAAATGAATATTTCTTATTCAGAGTCCTCGAAGCCCCATATCTACTAATTATATTTTCGTATCCTAAACGTAAAGAAAGGAATTTCCAAGTAATTACTATTTACACTATTACACTATTTACATTATTTGAACTGTCACATTCACGACGTTTCGACCGTTGTACACCCCAGCCTTCTTCCGGTGATATTTGTTGGAATTTCGAACTGAACACTGTATTTTGTCCACGTGAGTATTTTTTTTTTCTAATTCAACATGC
>CAHIKZ030002290.1:2375000-2382500 GCA_903632075.3 Acanthosepion pharaonis | reverse complement strand
CCTCTGATTAATCTATCATGAAATCTGCCGGGGGTCATTCAAAAAAGAACAAGCTGAAGACTTTGTGAGACATTCTTTACAATGGCTCCACGATAGATGCCAGTCAGCTGTGCTATTGGCAGCTGACAATGTTCCTTGCAATGCTTCGTTGGAAAACGTATTTCTGGAACCTGAGTTTTCCCATCATCACTTCTTACGCCTAGGACCATACATAGAATTCGATAATGAATCCCTTAGAAGTAGCACGGTCAATTCTTAAGGCTGATGCATAAGCCGAGGTAGCTTTGAAGCTTCCTCGAGTACTTGAACGCGAAGAATGGGAAAATGCAACAAAAACTGAATTTCGCAGGGCACAACTAGAGCAAGTTATTGCTAATATTATACCACTAACAACCCTGCCTAAATATACTGCACTGCTGACACATGTTCAGCAATTTATACAGCTAGCCTTGGATCTTGAGGATATGAATTTTTGACATGCACGAGTACATTGATATTTCATGTTTCATGAGTTAAGGACAATAAATATTTGTTAGTTTCATTGTTATGCCTCATTTGTTTTGTTGAAAAATATATTTGCCAAGTTGAAATTGTTTAGTCTCAATTTGAAACTGGTTAGTCCAGCTTGAAATTGTTTAGTATCAATTTGAAATTGTTTAGTACCAACTTGAATTTTTTTAGTCTCAATTTGAAATTGGTTAGTCCAACTTGAAATTGTTTAGTATCAATTTTAGGTTGATTATTTCCAACTTGAACTTGAAATGCTTTAGATTTATTTGCATTACGTTCTTTAGAATATTTTGGTAATATCCACTAATATTTGTTGATTGTTGTACTTTGGTTGATAGTGGTATGCTGGTCAATATATGCACGAATTGCACTGGGTTCTAACAAGTAACAGGTTGCGTGCATGTGTGCCCTATATAAGTATCTAATCCTGTTGTTTTTTTGTTTTGTTTTTTTTTTTACAAATAAAATCATCCAGCGAACAGTAGAATTCATAGACAACATTATTTTTTTACACAGGAAAGATGTTTGAGGTTCCATGTTGTTTGAAATGATTAGATTAGTTTTTTAAACATTTATACTAGGTGATAAATCTTGTTTCTATCGAGTTATATGTATCGGCGAAAAATATAATTTTTTGCTATTTCATCCTGTTTAAATTAGGGTGCACGTTCTTACGACAGAATAAGTTAATGGCTTGTTTATTTTCGTTTGTATCCGGGTGGTGTCTTGCGTTATTTTATTCCAAATTAAACCGAAGACTTGGTTAGGAAAGATATTGTTGATTAGAACTTGCTTAATATTGCTCAGTTCCTCATAGAATAATTTGTCCGGAAAAGAGATTATTTGACGTCAGTCTCCACTTTTAGACTTATAAATACACTATCGCTGATACTGAGCATAAAGCCTGAATACATTTAGCTAGAGATGAAGCGTGTAGTTAGCACAATTAAACTGCTTCATCTGTAGCTATATGACAGTTTAGTGTAGGATACAGGGACGATTCCTGTCGGAGGAAACATATTTTCTCTGAAATTTCTCGTACATTCAGGCCCACAAATGTAGTTAATATCGTTCATTATAAACAGAGCATTTACTTAAATATTTATATCTATAAAAATAACGTATAAACATAAAATATATTAAAGTTAGTCCATTTCATAATATATATGTCTGCGTAATTATATATATAATAATATATATATTTATATTAAAGCGAAAGATGATCCATATGTGTTATTTATAATATATAGATTTAATTGTCCTGTTAATGAAATTTCTGGAATGAAAAAACAAAATATGATGACAACATTGGCACAAGCGCTATTTTATATATATACATATAACATTCGCAAACAGCACTGTTTCGCTATATCACAGCTTCTCAGTGCGACTCGACATCCGAATATTTCAAACCAGGATCGAAACCCGACCAATTTGGTGTCAGTCAGAGTTTCTAACACAGAGCTATCATCATTCAGCAGCGAGAAAAAGTTAATTCTAATGTATTCCTTTATGAATGTAAACAATCGCCAATCAGAAGGGTCCAGTCCATTTTGCTGAAAAAGCTTTGCATTAGCGCAGGTGGCTGTTGTTTATAGAATCAGTGCTCAATTGAAATATATTTTTCAAGATATATATATATATATATATATATATATATATATATATATATATATATATATATATATTATATATAAGGTATTGCATTCGAACATATGTAAAACGCTACATCAATACATCCATGTTTCGATGCCAAATAGCATCTCATCAGGTGGTGGTAGTTGAAGGTTATTATAGTTTTTAATATTTACTTGTTCTAACAATTCGTTTATCTTTACATTTATATATATATATATATATATATATATATATATATATATATATATATATATATATATATATATATATATGTATATATATATATATATATATATATATATATATATATATATATATATATATATATATATATATATATATATATATATATATCCTTTTATATGTGTCCTTTTTCGACGAGACGAGAAATAAACGTACAAGTGAGACTTACTCTTCCGTTGTACAAGACTAAAGGATACACTTATTGTATGTAGAGTGATCTCTCGTTAATTCGCGGTTATACTATCGCGGATTCACGACTTCGCGGATTTTGAAAATATATATATATGGAAAATATATCGCGGAGTTTCTAGAAAATTCTTGAAAAATCGCGATATATGAACACCTAAAAATTTTTCATTAAAATATTAATAATAAATACTATTTCCTGGTCTAGGAATAACAAAACAAGCGTAAAATATCAATAGAATGGGCCCCGACATCTGAAGAGACGTAAAATACAATTATCGGCTGCACAGTAGAAGTCATCATCAGCTTCATCATCATGATTTCTACTGCGCAGCAAATTCATCACCACCATCATTCAAATTCTACTTCAACTTCTAGCTAGTTGAATACAGTAACAATCTTTATTTTTTTAATCTAAAGTGTTATTGCTTAACAGTTGTCCTTGTTATTAATAGAGTACTGTAATGGGTGGATTGTTAACAGTACAGGGAGGGTTTTAAAAGTCCAAATACACATTAAATAAATACAGTAAATATGTCGTCCCTACTTCGCGGAAACTTAGTTATCGCGTCCGGACTCGGAACCAATCTATCGCGATAAACGAGGGATCACTGTATGTATAACATGCGGATTCTCCTTTGGCGTATAGGCTCACAGCTACAAGACCGACGCATGCGCATATTGAACTCTCCTTTGAAGTATAATTTGACAGCCTCACCACGTTACGCGTTGCTGCTGTAATATCTATAGTAAGTTGAATTTCATATGACATACTCTGTCAGCTTATCTGAAATTATAAACTTTCTGTTGGCGCACTATAGACATTTTTTATTTACTATAAACACAAATAAAATATACAACTCGTATAAAATGTCAACACACTATTTCACTTTAGCATAGAAATATAAGTCTACTGATTATTTTTATTAATTTGTAAGCAATAAAAAAAATAATGTTTTAATGATTAAATGCATTATAGAAAGTATCTCGATTTTTATTTGCCTTCTGTTTAATGTTTTTATCTACACAAGTATTTGGGAATGAATAATCAAGGCCGGCCAGATGATTTTAGGAATGTTTGCCCAGCGGAATATAGCGTTACTGGGATCAGAGGTCAGAGCAAAGGAGGGGAAGTGACAAAATATCACGCGCGGGGAAAACAGATTAGGGAAACATTTTAATTAGGAATGTGGAGGAGCGAAATTCAAATGACCTCATCCACTCAAACAATTTTCTCACCAATTTGAAAATTCATCCTCAATGTTTCATAAGGAAAAAAAAATCACCGCCTGGTAAATTTTATTTTTGTATTTTAGTCAGAACAGAAAAAAATCGTTATAAACAATGAAAAAAGTACTGAACTGTTGTGTAATATCTGTCCTCCTTTATGGCAGTGGATGCTGGAAAATCTCACAGATGAACGGGAGATTTGAGGCAACAGAAACGTGGCTCTACAGTAGGAGATTTTAGAGAAAATGGAAACAAAAATAAAACTTATACTTAACATAAGGCAGAGACAGTTGAAATTTCTAGAGCACATAATGAGGAAACAGGGATTGGAAAATTTTATACTCACAAGAGAGGTTAAATGTAATGTATAACCTACCAAGAAAGATTGCTTAAATGGTTGGCGGAACTGGGTTTAGGAGAGACAGCAGTAACGAAAACTAGGAAATTGTGGAGAGTCATGATCATCAACGTCGTGAAGAGACAAGACGATTAAAAGAATAATATTTTTGTAAATGTTCGTGTATCAGTTTCGACACTATACTTAATCTGACGTCTTTATATCCTGTCTTTGAGTCTATATAGAAAACATTTGACTCGTTTATGCGTGTTTTCTCGTTTAAGTCATATATTGACCCTGTTTTCCGAAAGACCTAATAGCGCCAAATAGCTTGAAACGAATATATCTCTCAAGACACACACACTTTGTTATCTATCTTCTTGCTGGACTGGAATATCAATATATGATTACAGAAATCAACGTTCAAATATGTCAGCCTTGATACGCCAATTGTAATTACACATTCATTTATGTGTGTTTTCTCTAATGTATTTTTATCATGAGAAATAATTACGTTTCATCTTTTTCATCATCTTTTCCAACGAATAAGCTAAGCAGTTTTCGCGTAAGCTGGTGTTTTAGTATGTTGCTTACTCTCCAATCGGAGAGTAAGCAACATACTAAAATACTACAATGCATGTTACACTTTATACTTTTATTGATCTTTATTTTCAAGAAGTTATTCCAAAACGGTGCGGTGCGTCTCATTGACGCGCCTCATAAGAGGACAGTAAGTGAGGTGAAATGATTGAAATACAATCAATGATTTAGAAACAGTTTCAAGAAATTCATATGTCAAAAATAAATATGATTTCAAAATTTAGAATATTATGATGGATTATTGTAATTGCATGCATGAGTCCCAGTATAAATAGTTATAAACAATTATTGACCGATTTTATTATTGTAATATTCTTGTATTATATCAAGTATTAAGAATATAGTAATTAGGGTCCGCAAATTGAAGGAGAGAGTTATCAATGATAATGTTCAGACTTCGAATCCGCGGTTATCTCCTGTTAACCCTCTACCTGATTTCTTTTTATATTTTTAAATACAAAAGACCCTGACCAGGCATCTCGTCTCCAGTCACTTTCTCACCGACGTGACATGGCTTCTGTTCTACAAATATTTTCACGGTAACTGCTTGTATGAGCTTTTTTTCTTTCTTTTTTCTACAAGAATTTAACCTTGCTACTAGATTGACAATTAGGTCTCACAGGTTTACTGTTAAACTAGCTAGATGCAACTACCACTTTTACTCTAACAGATTTTTCTCGCAATTCCTTCTAGCCAGTTTCATTTAGGTTCTTTTTGTTTTTGTCTCCATCACTTTTGTTATTAAATATCCCACATTGTGATAACAGAAGATCTGCCAAGAATGGTGAAACATTGTAAAATACCTGGGTACAGATTTATGGTGCATAATCTAGCGATTAAAGTACTTTCTAAATATTTCGATTATATACCCTAATACTTAAAATATGAAAGAGACAGAAAATTTTCAAGGACACATAATGAGAAATGGAGGAAGGGAGAATTTGACACTCACAGGGCCTACTGAAAACAACATGAAGGAAAGCAGCGAATAATATAACTAACGGTTTTGGGTAAATAGATGACAGAAGAGGGATTGGGACGGATAGTGAAAAATTAAGAGGTACAACGGATAGGAAGTTGTGAAAAGCCATGATCACCCATTTAGTAAAGTGTTAAGGTGTCCTCGCTCCAAGAGTCTATGTTAGACTCTTCCACCTACTATAAGTTTAATAGGATAGAATGTTTGGGGAACAGTGAACTGTGAATAGATTGAGCGCTAGTTCATACGATACACACTCACTAGTCGTGTAATACTCTTCTAGTATACTTACTGTTTAATATACGATATATCTGTAAACCTGTTTTTTTGTTATTACTTAACCATTTACTTGGTCACAACATAAAGTTCCATAGAAGATAGAAAAAGAAGTATCTGTCTCCATTTAGGAGATAAATATATCGTTTTTTTACGGTTCTTTTTTTGACCTTTTGCATGTTTGAATAACATTTTTTGACCTTTTGCATGTTTAAATAACATAACAGGCCGAAAATATTTTTAAGTTCTAAAACTGTTTGGCAGATAATAATGATTTACGGATACAAAATGTAATAATTAACCATTAGCTGAGCGTATAAGACGGGAATTTTCCAAGGATATTTGAACGTAAATAAATATAATGGACCCAACTGGAATTGTAGTGGGAACGAATCCATCAAGAATTGAATCTGGAGATCGAAGAGTCGATTTCCAATTCCAAGCCGTTATCATTTACACTGTTCGAACATCGAAGCTTACAATACCTGATATTCCTAAGCGGCCATCATAAAATGAAAAATGGCGTGAAATAAGGTAATTTGTTTTTAAAGTCATTCTTCGCCTTCGACGAACTTTCAAGAAAGATATGCCCACAGTATTCAACACACGAACAAATGGTAGATTTTAAATGTGCAAGATGGATTCTGACGAAGAAATCTTTTTGGCACCACACAGCGAACCAAAGTTACTCGTAGTAGGCGTACGAATCAACTCGAAAGCGTCATCTCACTTCGTGAACTTCAATGATCGTACGAGAAACTGTTTCAACGTGATATAGCCGTATGCCCCGATCTGGGATAGTGGTGCGATAAAATATTTCTGTTCTCATTACTATTTTTTGTTTACATACATTTACATACATAAAGAGTTACCGAAGAACAATACTTTCGCCTGTAGAAAACGAGAAAACTGACTTGTCAAAAAATTTAGGAATTATATAAAAAAAAACGATATTCCATGAACTTCTTCGAAGATGAACAAATCATCTTGAAGTCGCAAATAAAAATTCGTTAATTTGTCAAAGCAAGCAAAATAGTAAAAGAAAAGAATGAACTGAAACACAAAGACAATTATTTTGTAAAAAGAGCTGCTAATTGTAAATCCCGAGAGCTAATTTTACCGATCATTAAGTGAAACAATTTTCTTGACAGAAATTAAAGTGGGGATTATCAAAGCAATTTCGTTATTTTATTATTTATTATCATCTCTGACATTTTAAAATATTTCAGCGACTCTTTTAATTATTTGATTATCTGTTTATATATATATATATATATATATATATATATATATATATATATATATATATATATATATTTCGAAAAATCCTCGAACTTTTGATTTGCCAATCAAATTAATCTCTAGTGAAAAAAAAGGTTTTAAAAAAAAAAGAGCTACAAACATGAACTTCTGCCGACAAAAAAATCGCACAGATACAGGTCTGAAGGCCAAAGAAAAACCTCGATACGAGTAAACAACTAACAAAAAAGAGCTCAATACA
>CAHIKZ030002290.1:2262500-2370000 GCA_903632075.3 Acanthosepion pharaonis | reverse complement strand
GACAATTCATGAGGCACCCATTTTCCAAGTTTAGGAACTTTTTCAAGTTGTTGAAGATGACGATGAACAGTTGTATGGTTTGAACTGAGAACCACTGCCAATTCCTCAACTGATAAAGCAGGATTTTCTTCAAGGGCTGCTTCAAGAAGCTTTTCATCAAACTCAACTGGACGTCCGGTTCGATCTTCATCTTCAAGGGTGAAATCTCCACCTCTGAATTTTGCAAACCATCTTCTGCAAGTTCTTTCATTCACACATTCCTCTCCATAAAATGAGTGAATGTTTCTAGCTGCTTCGGCTGCCAGGTTTCCTTTCTTGAACTCATAAAGCATTATGTGCCTCAAATGATTCTTGTTAGCAGGGTTTTAATCAAACAAAATTTAATTTTATTGTTCTCTGAAATAAAATTTGATCAGTTTAAATGCATCTAAACATAAAAATAATGTTCAGCTCCATTAGACATTATAAAATACTCTTTAAATTTCTTTCATTTTATCAAAAAGTTAAAATTCGGACAGAACATATGGGATGGCCTGATAAATATAATTATTTGGTAAAGTTTTTTAAGGAAAACTTCTTAAAAATAGTAGTTTTTATATCTGCAAATCTACTTAATTTTATGAAATTTCAAGAAATTACAATTTCAGCTTCTTCATATTAATGTTAGTTAAAAGCAGAAACACCATTTACTGAAAAAATTGCTCGGAATCGTAAAATAAAAAATGCAAAAAAACTGTCATTATTTTATTATAAAATCTTTTAATTGCTTTTATAAATAAAATATATTACGGACACTCTTGTCTAAAAGAATTCGATGAATAATGAATTTTGACAATAATTATTTTCATGTTTTTTTTTTATTTTATTTTATAAACATTTATTAAGTTTTAAATCTTTTACTATTCTCCATTAATTTCGGCCTTTTAGATGATATTAGTATTACGTGAAAACTGTATTTACTAATCATAAATTGAAATGATTAATACAAATCATCAAACACCAATTTTTTAAAAGAATTTTGAATTTTTTTGTATGTGTATAAAATTGTTCATTTTTTTTTAAGTATGGGTGACCATACACAACATTATCAGCATATAAGAGTGATAACTATAGCAAATTAAAAGTCAACATTTCTAAAATTCAATAGGACATTATTTTACGTAAAACATTTCATAATTTTTAAGATTAATAAATTGTTAACAATTATATAAAAAGGGCGTTCACATCATTTTCTTAAATTATGTTTTACAGATAAAGTCTCCGTATAACAACATTAGATTTGTCTATAGTTCTCAGAGGAGGTATTGTAATTATTTACACTACTTACATTGTTCGGACTAGTGTCATATTCACGACGTTTCAGTCACTCTACGCTCCTGCCTTCATCAGGTGATTGAAATTTCTAACTGAGACCTTTATTTCGTCTACCGTGGTAGATTATTCTAGTTCCACATGCCATGCTCCTTTCGGATGTCTCAGCATCGGTTAATACCCTTTAACTCAAATCTCCAGGTTTTGATCACCTCAGCTGTAGCCAGGTATTGAACTCAGAACTCTTTGGGTCAAGTCGCTGAATTCAACCAACGCTTTTATCCACTGGGTCAGCTTTTTAAAAAATACCAAAATCTATCTAACGGAATCTGACCACCCACACATGTAGAAATTTCTATTCCCTCCATGGTCAAAAATAAAATCTCAGAGCTCTTAGAATATATAGCCCTTAATAGCTATGTCAAAAAGAGAAATGCAATGAAAAAACATGTAGACTTCTTCAATTTCCATATCATTTCATCCTCGATGCAGAAAACACGAATACAAAGTAAATAAAATAGTCTCCGCTGATCGCACTTCTAAGATCAACAGCACAAAATTCTTAACCCTACCCTGTAACACCATCTAAAAAATTTGAAAATAAGTTAGTTATCCCCAGCACTAATGTCTTTACCACTACCTCCAAGAAAATAGGAAGAAAAATACATCCTACATAACTGCAGATGCCGGGATTTTTCAAATAACGTGCTGGCAATGTAGATATATTTACCTTGTCGAGACAACAAATCTAAAAGCCTGCATCTGGGAACACAAGAGAATACCTACTTTGGGACAACTATTTAAACTCACTTGTAATACACAGCTACAAAGACTAGGCATAACTTTGGTTTTACAAATGCCACCCTAATTTAAAAAAGAACATAATTCTTAACGTCGATAATACTTCGAGGGAGTCCCGATAAATAATTTTACCATCAATAAACACACGTTAAAAACTATATATTACTTCACCAACCTTTATTACATCCATTCTTAAAGAATCTAACGTGTATTTAACTACCACAACTGGTGTTGGCGTGAAAATATCCCCAAATCAAAATGCGGATCACCTCCAAATACAAAAAGGCCTACTAGACACGCGCGCACACACACACTAACATGCATACGTGCGTGTGCGCGCACACACACACACACAGTTACATATAACATCCGAAATCTGCATAGACAAACTAGAATTATGATGCACTTGCACACAAATTATACAGACGGAGGCTGCTTGATAATTCAAATGCACGTAACCAATCAAATTCAAGCAACAGAAAAGTAAAAATACAGGAAAATATTTTTCCATCTCTCATGAAGCTTTAATAAATTCGAAACAAGTTAGGTTTATAAACGTTTCCTTTTTTTTTTTTAACTTGTCATTCTGTCGAATTTCTATCCATATCTGATATGTATTTGATTACAGTTCACACACACACACACACACACACATATATATATATATATATATATATATATATATATATATATATATATATATATATATATATATATATATATATATCACGGATTCGATTCACTCAAAAGATTTCATCTATATGAATACAACAAATACAAAAAAGTAATTAGTATATTTGAGCAAATATATCGATTTCAATATAATTAAAAATTCTAATTAGTACTTATTGCATTCCACGAAAAATATATAGGAATTATTTGTGGAGTATATATTTTGCTGTCCCTCACCGAAGAATCTGTAACAGCCCAGAATTGGTACAAGCATTTTCAGATCATTCTCAGGTAGATCGATGAATCATAAATAACGTGAAAACGAGCTTGTGTGAACTAGTGATGGATCGGGTGGCAGAAGGTTATGTAAAGAGAAAAAACTTTATTAAGGGCCACAAAGGATAAAATGTTGTGAAGGGATTTTATCGACCACGCCCTGAAAGTACAGATTTTTGGCTTAGTTGTTTTTGTTTAGCGGTATATCAACACCTCTATAGGTTATTTCATGCCGAAAGCTAAATATTTTGTACGCTATTTTATGCCTTCAACTACAGATATTTTGTATATACTTTTTTAATTCCAGGGTAAACGTATGCTTTTTAGATATATAGTCTGTAGATGATAAAAATGAATTGTAGGCAATTTATTTTTAAATGTATTGTTGATAACTTAAAGAAAAATAGGAATTGCTGGTAATTTCATTACAAAAATGTATTCTTATATACTTTTTTAGTGATTGTCAGTATGCGATAAAAATGTATTGCTGGTAATTTTACTATAAAAATGTACAGTAGACTTTTGTTTGTGGGTTCAGTATTTACCTTGTCGAGACAACAAATCTAAAAGCCTGCATCTGGGAACACAAGAGAATACCTACTTTGGGACAACTATTTAAACTCACTTGTAATACACAGCTACAAAGACTAGGCATAACTTTGATTTTACAAATGCCACCCTAATTTAAAAAAGAACATAATTCTTAACGTCGATAATACTTCGAGGGAGTCCCGATAAATAATTTTACCATCAATAAACACACGTTAAAAACTATATATTACTTCACCAACCTTTATTACATCCATTCTTAAAGAATCTAACGTGTATTTAACTACCACAACTGGTGTTGGCGTGAAAATATCCCCAAATCAAAATGCGGATCACCTCCAAATACAAAATTTGCAGCAGCAGCAGAAGAAGAAGAAGAAGAAGAAGAAGAAGAAGAAGAAGAAGAAGAAATTACCAGAAGTAACAAACAACATCCTGTAGTCTTTCTTTTAAAAAATTAACTATATAACTTCTAGTAGTAAGGTACGACAGAAAATGCGTTTTTTGTTTGCTTTTTATAAAATGATGTTCAGCCTGTAAAGAAGCCAAGAGTTCCAGAGTAAGAGTCATGGCTTATACGTATATATGGAAAATATAATGGTTAACCATAGACTTGAAAAGGTTAAGATTGTAGTGGTCGGGGAAGCTTCTTCATGGGAGTCGGTTTCACAAAGTAGCGTTTCGTGGGAAGAAGTTGCTCGTGTGGAAGTTACATCTCACCAAATGAATACGAAAGGAATGAGAGTGGTTCGGTGGGTCCTAGCCGGAAATGTAAGAACTATTAGAACTAATAAAAGTAGTTAGTCTGAACACTCTCCAGAAAAATAACGATAGGGAAGCGAGTTGCTCGCGACGTTTCGTCTGTAAGAAATGGGTTTTCGGATGACAGAAATCCGAAAACGCATTGAAATAGTGAAAATACCTTCCGGAAACTAAACCAAGGACTAAAAGATGAGAAAAATTCTTTAGAAACTAAGAAATGATAACCGAACTGCCTTTTCATGTCTCTCCTTCTCTGTGGAAATTAATGCTGGGCAATTTCTTTGAAGATGAACAATAAGGCTGAAATGACAGATATGTGATTCTAGAGAAGGCTGAGAATATCATGGATGGAACATGTGTGAAACGAGGAAGTTTTAAGGGAAACGGAAACTAAAATGACACATAGTTAAAGTCAAAAGAAAACAGTTTAAATATTTGGGACACTTAATGAGGGTCTAGCGAATTTAACACTTGCTGGGTGTATTGGAAATAAAAGAGACAGAGAAAAATTAACCTACCTAATGAGTGTGTGTATGGAGGAATAGCAGAGAGGTGACAAAGATATATGTTAAAATATCTAATATCTTTTAGAGCTACAAAACACGGCATGTTAATCAGTGCCAGGATTGTCTAAGTCCTAAATAGACACGTCATATAAGAGTTAAAAACGAAATCTTTCTTCTTCTTTTTTTTCCTATAAAAAAGCTATGTTGTGTCTTGCTTACGTGAAGGAAACTTAATTGTATCAAGGATTGTCTATTTAAAAGCTTTTATTTGTAATAATTGACGTTTAAAAGTGAAACGAAATAATTTCGCTATAATTAAAGATATCAATTATCTGCACTTCCGTACATAGTGCTTAATTTAGTCTTGACTCTCCCATCTACTTCAGAGCCATTTCACGATGCAAATATCGCCAAACATCATCTTCCCAGATACAATCGTTCCCACTTACGGAGGGACGGTGCAAGGTTTTCGTGACCACCACCCTCTGAATCTATTATACACGGCCGACCACTCTAATACATTAATTTTCGTAAGGTTGTATTCATTTAAAACACAAATTTTATAGTAACCTAATTATGTACAATAATGGAATATACGCAATATAGGCGAGAAATTCAAATAGAGAATTTGAAAATAAATACAATGTATCTGATACAAACTGGAGTTATAATAGATCATTCCATCTTAAATAAATCAATGTTTTGCGGTTATTTTTAACATCATGTTGAGTTTTATCTTGTTAAAAAGTTAAATAATTTTAGCACATTCAGCATTATGAATGAGAAATAGTGAATTTGATATAGCGTTTTTTCGAATCTTAGCATGAACAAAACAAATTTGGACGTATTTGGACGCAAAAAAAGAACTCAGATTGACATCAGAATTCCGTGAATGTTTTTCATCTTTTAATAATCTGTTGTGCTCAGTTTAATTTGTAACGTATATAAATATAATTAGAAAAAAGATAATGTTCATAAGAGATTTCCAAAGCCCTACAAGCGCCCAACGACAGGGTTGCCACCCCACTCCGATTGGGGGGTTCGAAGGTAGTACGAGCCGACTCTGCACGTATGAATAATGAGAAATTTTGTTCGAAAAAAAAAAAGCCCAGAATAATAAGTGAAGAAAAATGATTTAAAAATTAACCCAAATAAGGAAAAAAAAATTTTTTTTTTATAAATTTCACTCCAGTTAGTTGAAGTGTAGTTAGTTTACATATTTTGATAATTTTGTAATATTTTATAAATTTTTGAATAAAAAGATTAATTCTCTAATTTATTTCTTCATAAAAGATAGATAATAAATATAGCATTGTGCTTGTTTGAGTATTTTTATCATCCTGGCGATACTTTCAATGGTGCCCCAGTTGCATGAATTTAAGCGTCCTACTGGGTTGGCATCTCGGTCCCACCCTTTTACAGTCGAAACAGTTAAATGTAACCGCCTCTTCTACTCCAGCAGCTTCTCTCGCACTTCCCGATAATGGAACTTGCTTCCTCCTTCTTGCTTCCCTGATAGCTATAATATTCAAATATTCAAATGCAATGTCAGTCGACATCTTCTGATGCTTTGACCTTGATCACCGTCCTTTTCTTTATCATTTCCTAAAACACCATCCATTACTTTTACTTTCACTCTCTGTAACCCTTTGCATGCTAGTGGCATTCCGCCTTGCTTGAGGTGAAATGCTTAAAAAAAATAAACATTGCCAAACGAATCAAAAGTCTATACAATAATAGATATTAAACACTATTTATTTATTATATTGAATAAAAAACTGTTTTCATAAATTTTTGAACAAAAAATTTATTTTCAAATTTATTAGTTTTGAAAGGTTAAAAATAAATATAACATTTACTTGATTCACATAGTTTTGTAATAGTAAATAATTATTTCGGAGGGATTTAAATATGTAATACAATAATAGCGGTGTCAAAGGAATAATCGTCCTTTGACACGCCACTAGTTTTTTTTTGTTTTTTTTTGCAGGCACGAAGGTTAAACTTTACCATTCTTTTTATGTATAAATAAACGATTCCTGGGATTCTAAAGCAAATCCATAATGACTTTGGAAACGTTAAAGAGAAGCCAAGAATAGCATCCTTAAATTCTTTGCCATCGCGTTGTTCTCTTTTTGTTCGAGTGCGTTCAACAGTTCCGCTCGTTAATAAAAAGAAATAATTGTTAATATGATAGACAGGAATTTGTCAGATATATACTGGTATTTTTAAACACAGCATTCTTCTTATATATGCCGATCATGGATCTCCACAATCTCCTATTTTTGTAGCTCTTTTGTTATCATAGCTAAACCTTGTTCCGTCACCCATTTACTCAAACTCACTAGGTAGGTTATGCATTGTTTTACTCTGTCGCTCTTGACTTTTATCTGTCATGTGAGTATCGCAGCCCGATTTCAAAATGGTGGGTCCTAGAAATTTCAACTCTCTTTTCTTAATGTTAAGTATACGTCTCCTATTTGCTTTCATTTTTTCCCAAATCTTCATCATTCCTCACATGATAAGTTCATGGTATTCTCAGCATCTTCCTGTAGAATCACATTTCTTTTGCTTCATGTATCTTTTTCATTTGTCCAGATTTTGTCCGACATTCGCTGCCATATAGGATAACTGATATTACGTAAAAATTCAGTACTCTTTTCTTTGTTACTAACGAATTTTTCTGTTTCTTAATACTTTGCTTAGCTTTTAAAAGACATCTTTCTCCCTACCAATACCCCTTCGGATTTCGTTGTCGCATTTTCCGTCCTCTGTTAAAATCTTCCAGGAAATTCAAACGTATAGAAAGGTTTCACATAACTTGACAGCACTAGAGGCTACAATATTGTTTTAATATTTATTGCGGTATTTCAAAGAATTTCGTTGGCAAAATTATCGCTATATGTATTGGGTGAGAAAATTTGAATCAATTGGCTTTGGTTAAGTATTTTGAGTAAGTATTATACAGGCGTAAAGAAGTGTGAAATTATATAATGTGCGTGTAGAAAAGGTTTGTGCGTTGCTTCGGGAAAATACCCACCCAAATATTAAACCAAACATATATCTATATCAATATTTTTGGATTTATATGTCAGTGATTTCACTAAAATTTCGACATAAACAATTTCTATGTCATTTATTTAAATTTTACTGTTCTTACATGTTTATATCTTTATAATATCTGGCGTCAGTACAGACATTTACCCGCAAGTTTATGTGCAAATTATAGAAATGGTTTATAAATATATATATATATATATATATATATATATATATATATATATATATATATATATATATATATTATATATTATTTAATTTATTCGAATATTATAACATAAATATGTTATAATTTATAATTTATAACATATTTGCTTTTATGATTTATAGCATATTTATTTTATAACATATTGTTATTATAATTTCGAATTAATTATATTTGCTCTACTCTGTATTGAGTACTCTTTTAAGAATGGTATTTTCAGGTTATTGGAATTTATTTTGTATACACCAATCCTATACTTGTATATATATATATATATATATATATATATATATATATATATATATATATATATATATTGCTCGACACTCTTCCGTCGAATCCGACATATGAGGGTCAAAGCAGATCAGTTCCCAGGAAACCGACAGCCCGACAACAGCACATCAGATTTGATTATAGTGGTGAAGGTTTCGTGCAGGACCATCCACACTTTTTGAAGGGCCGAATACAGAGAACTACTGCACTACGTGCCACAAGGTCCCCAAACGACCCTCTTCAGGTTTTGAATTCAGAGTTGTCCTTCTCCTAGACCAGTTGCCATCCAAGGCTATAGAACCCAGTCTGTCTTGCTATTTACCCATAGCTGGAGGGAGAAGAAGAGGATTCATACCTTTCCCAAGGGTACTAGCACGTAAGTGAATGTAACGGATTCGACTGAAATTAACTCGGCTCTCCGATTCCTCAATATATATATATATATATATATATATATATATTACAGAAATGTTTTATATAATTTATAGAAATATAATATATTTCATTTATATTATCTCCTTTTTGGCATTATTTTACATGCCTCATCTTTAAACATGAAAAAGAAAGTCAGTGGATTTCAGAAAAGGTTGTCTTTTCTCACAAGTCCGGCTGGTCATGTTGCAAGTGACTGTGTCTACCTACAGTCTTGTCCGTATAGGCTGAGCTTCATTGACTGGCCGTTAAAGATCACATGACAAGACAAACCTAATGCACAGTAAGTTAGGAAGAAGAAGAAAAGTTAACCAGAGAATACGTTTATATCAACGCTTCAAAAATCTAATAAAAGGCTTTTTACTTTTTAGTACATTTGGAATTCGCTCGTGGGTAAACAAAACTCATTTTTAGACGCGAACATTTTTTCTTAAATCTCCGAAATTTTTACGAGGTTACTGTTCAGTATTTCTGAAAATATTTCCATCTTACTGTATTCAGTGATGTTTGTCATCGTTGCTTATTGCTTCTGTATGTTTGAAAAAAAAATTCTGGAGAAACGAACAGAAAATAATGATATGGTTTTAAGCATGACATTTTTGGTTCGCCTAATGTCGAGGTCACCCTAGCTGGTTGCTTTGATTACGTCGGCGTATTGGCCTCGATTTATTTCAAAAGAATAAAAATTGCGTAAACTTCGCCTGACTATTTTCGCTAGTTTCGCTCAGCATATTTTATATAAAGACTTCGGAATTGTTTTGAATCTGCGCTGAGATTTCTTGTTGAATTTGTAAAAAAAAACAAAAACTTTCAAATAAGCGATGTAACGAAATCATAATTTCTGTTAAACAAAGGCTACATACTCACATACATACAGCATGTATGCATGCAGATAGATAGATAGATAGATAGATAGATAGATAGATAGATAGATTGATTGATTGATTGATTGAAAGAGAACAAAGATAGATAGATAGATTGAAAGAGAACATAGATAGATAGATAGATTGACTGATTGAAAGCGAACAAAGATAGATAGATAGATAGATAGATAGATAGAAAGAGAACATAGATAGATAGATAGATAGATAGATAGATAGATAGATAGATAGATAGATTGATTGATTGAAAGAGAACATAGATAGATAGATTGAAAGAGTAGATAGATAGATAGATAGATAGATAGATAGATAGATAGATAGATAGATAGATAGATAGATAGATAGAGTGAAAGAGAACAAATATAGATAGATAGATTGAAAGAGAACATAGATAGATAGATAGATAGATAGATAGATAGATAGATAGACTGAAAGTGAAGAAAGACAGACTGATTGAAAGAGAACAATGATAGATTGAAAGAGAACATAGATAGATTGATTGAAAGCGAAGATAGATAGATAGATAGATAGATAGATAGATAGATAGATAGATAGATAGATAGATAGATTGAAAGAGAACAAAGACAGATTGATTGAAAGAGAACAAAGATATATAGATAGATAGATAGATAGATAGATAGATAGATAGATTGAAAGAGAACAAAGATAGATTGATTGAAAGAGAACATAGATAGATAAATAGATTGAAACCGAACAAAACAGATAGATACAAACAGAAAGAAAGATACATAAATAGATAGATAGATTGTAAAAAGAACATAGATAGAGAGAGAGAGAGAGAGAGAGAGAGAGAGAGAGAGAGAGAGAGAGAGAGAAACAAACAACCAAAGAAAGATAAATAGATTGTAAAAGAACATAGATAGATAGATAGATAGATAGATAGATAGATAGATAGATAGATAGAAACAGAAAAAAGTTAGATAAATAGATAGATTGTAAAAGAACATAGCTAGCTAGCTAGATAGATAGAATGAAGCAGAACAAATATAGATAGATTGAAATAGAACAAAGATCGGATAAATAAAAATTAGAAACAGCAGATAGATAGATTGACAAATAGAAGGTAAGAGAACAAAGATATGTAGATAGATTGAAACGGAACAAAGATAGATAAATATTTAAATAGACTAAAACAGGACTAATATAGATTCAAATAGAAGAAAGATAGATAGATTGAAACTTAACATATATAGACGGAAACAGAAAAAAATGTTGATAAAAGATAGAAACAGAAAAAAGATAGATTGTAAAAGAACAAGACAGATTGAAACAAAACAAAGTTGGATAGATAGAAACTGTTATTTTCTACTCCATGTCGCTTACTGAGTCGTAAATTGTAAAATTGACATGAACGCTGCAATTGAAAATTTAACACTGTCTAAACAAACACTTATACACACATATACACGCACCCAGCTGACATTTTGGTCACAAACTTATCGTTATTTGGTCGTCGGGTGCGTGTATTTATGTGTTAAGGAAATAGGCAAGAAAACAAAACAAAATAGAAAATATTTAGTCTATCTGGAGCATCTTTTATGTAGAGAAAATTCAATGAATGTTCTTAAGTGACTCTGTAAATAACGAAGGAAAAGTTGAATTTATTCTGCTAGTGAATGAGTGACTAAGTGTGGTTTGGTCTGTACGCCATGTTGGCTTTATTGCCTAGAGCGCTTACTTTAGCGTCCTGTCACGACTCCTGCCCGAGATGCAAAAGAACTAGCATCCTCCTCCTATGTACAGCACACAAGCCCCGATTTTTTGTCTTATTACGCATTCCCAAACACTGACAAGGATTTACTTTTACTAACAGGGTCTTTTCACGCAAGCATTTGGTAAAATGTTTAACATCTTCTTTACAATAAAAAAATAAACTAGTCAAGATGAATTATAAAAATACTTTAAATAAGAGCTTGTATAATAATGTTCTCAGCTATGGATTGATGTAAAACTGAGCTCGCTAGCCTTGGATGAGATCCCTTCTCCTTGGACCAAGTTGCCCATTTCGGAATGACTGGCTGTAGTTAGAATAACTTGTCAAATTTCAGAAAGACTAGCTGTAGTTAGAATTAAGATCTGACGAGACAAAAAATTCAGGAAGAACAAAGGAATATATAGTAATAAAATATAATTAAATGAAATAAAATGAAAAGAAAAAAAGTTGAATTTATTCTGCTAGTGAATGAGTGACTGAGTGTGGTTTGGTCTGTACGCCATCTTGGCTTTATTGCCTAGAGCGCTAACTTTTGCGCCCTGTCACGACTCCTGCCCAAGATGCAAAAGAAAAAAAAAGAAAAAGAAAAAAAGAGAAGGAACAAATAAAGGGATAAAACATTTGGATAAAAGTTTGGAAATCTATTGTTAAAAGAATGGGGTGTGCACGAAAAATATAAAGAAAACAGAGAGAAGAACACCGTAGACGTCTATAGATGCGTATGTGTACATAAGTGAACATAACACTGTGTAAATATATACAAGCCACCACACAAAATTATGAATCTCAATATTCATAAAGATATAAATACATAATACAAGATTAATATGTATTTACATTAAACTTCCATACTTCTAACATAAGAAAATGTGGTATAGAACCAAAGGTGGTATACAAGAGGGTGACCGGAAAGTAGCCGTCAGTGTACATGGCAATACTTCCATTTCTGAATAGTGTGTAATAAGGGAAATCATAAGTGGCAGGACATAGAAATGTAAAAGGGAGGTGATGACTGTTAAAAATATAGGAGGTAGCCCCGATTTTTTTTTCTTTTTACGCACTCCTCCAAACTAAAATGTGTTTACTTCCACTGACAAGACCTTTTCGAGCATGCATGTTTGGTAAAATGTTTAACATCTTCCATACAATTGTTGCAGTATGCCTACAGACGATAATGGGTATGTCCTCATTCACATAAAAACAGTAATAAATATGTTGGTCTCCACTTGGAGATTCATCTCCAGCTGTGCTGGTCGAACTCTCTGCCTTCGGGTGGCAGAGTCTCGTCTGGGGTTGTAGACAGCTACCCGATCCCGTTTTTACGGCGTCTACGGGGAATTTTTGCCCGAGCCTACGGGCTCGGATACCCAACTTTAAATTAGGCCTTGTGCTACATCTGACCACGTGGGGCGGTTGGCAGATATCCTTGGAGATTCGTCTCCGGCTGTGCTGATCAAACTCTCTGCTTCCGGGCAGAGAGGATCCCCAGACGTATTTATGTCGAAGATGCAGAGTCTCATCCCGCGAAACAGCTACCCAACCCCGTTTTATACGAGGTTTACGGGGAATTTTTGGCCGAGCCTACGGGCTCGGATACCCCACATTAAATTCGCCCTTGTGCCACATCTGACCGCGTGGGGCCGTTGGTAGATATCCTGCAATTAGTGATTCATTCACTTGACTCGCTTCTAGCAGTTGACTACTTCTTCTACGCGCCGCTGACGAATCTTATATGTGTGGTTCTTGTCCTAATTATTATCGTTTATTACCAACTTCGTTTGATTATTCTATTCAGTAACCTTCCCTACATTACAACAACAATAAAGAAACAGAAACAATAACAGGAAAAATAAACTAGTCAAAAGGAATAATAAAAATATTTTAAATAAGAGCCTATATAATAACGTTCTAGTCTATGAATTGAATCACATATAAAACTGGGTTCTCTAGCCTTGGTTGTGATCCCTTCTAGGAGAAGCATAATTCAGAATATTGGAGATGGAGAAATAGAAACCACTCTATTGTTTTTTGGGTTTTTTTTTTATCAGTTCGTCCCAAGCAATGCGACAACATCAAGGGAATGAATGAGAATGAAAAGACTTTAGAAGGAAGCAGAATCCTAAAGTGGAAACTAGAGATAAATCTCTTCCCCGATTCAAAATCCCTGGAGGAGTGTGAACTGGTCGATAGGTGAGTCTATCTCCTTCTATTGAAAAGAAGAAACGTAAATAAATGCAAATTATTAAATAAAGTTTCAGAGTTCATGCGAAGACGTTAAACATATAGAGGTGAAGGAATCGGAAACCCAATACTAAACAGGAAATAAAGGAGGAATCTATCAACTTCTGTTAAGAAGAAAAATAAATAAGTAATTAGTAAAGAAAATTTGTCAATTCAGCTGGAGACATTAGAGTATACAGTTGAAGTCAACTACAGTAGTAACCGGAAACCGAAATCTCAAATTGAACTTGCACTTTGCCTACATGACTTTTTAGCAAGTGTGTTTTTCTTATACTGCACATGTTGTTTACTGATCACCACGTTAACAGAACAACGTGATAAATTCGCACTATTGTTTTGATAAATCAGAAACCATACAATTCTGCAATCTTAGGGTTCTCCGTTAATCCCAGGACTTTCTTAGAGGAGTGTCCACATTTATTATATATATATATATATATATATATATATATATATATATATATATATATATATGTATGTGTGTGTGTTTGTCTGTGTGTCTGTGTGTTATATGTTATAGTGGAACACACCTATTCTATAGTTAATAGACTCTCCCACCTATAATTAGTAGGAGTAGTAGCAGTCGCTGAGGGAGTTGGTCAGTCAGTCGATGCCGGACGACCGTTAGTCGGATACTAAAGTATCAGCGACCACGTTCAAGTTCCTAACGTTTTGTACGTCGAACCTATTTTAGGACTGACTTAGTACAAATACAAGCCTCAACTGTGAAACTACTCTACAACAATATATATATATTACAATTATTTTAAAAACATATGATTTCATCGCTACACAGGAGTTACCATGTTTCAAAAACAGAAGTTATAAACTTCCAATTTAATTATAGAAATTAAATTACATTAAAGTTACTAGTTCTGTTAAAGTCGTATATTTATATATTTTCTTCTACCGGCCTGATTATTCGGGAAGAAAAGATGTGCTTTCTGGTAGGATGGGAAACTGCGTCTCCCTTGCGGGGGGAAAACGTCGTTAGTTCCGTCGTGATATTTAGTTTTGGCTTCTCCTTTTTTTATTAAAAAAAAAAGTAAATAAAAAAGGAAAAACAACGACCAATAACATTAACTATAAACACGGCCACAATTTGATGACCGTGTTTGGAAAATAAATCATTTCTACTTCTGACACATACATAAAAATGTCATACATTCAGTTATAAATGAAAAATAAAAATTAATATCGCCCTTGATAATGGCGAAAAAATAGTCGAAAGCGCTCGAAGATGCAGAACTTTTGGACAGTTATTACAATTTTGCCTGAAAAGAAAAAAACACTAATATGAACAAATTAAATAAAAAGGTTGATCGCAGTACCTTGTCAGCCGTCTTTAACGAAAGCATATGAAAATATGCCTTTATATATATATATATATATATATATATATATATATATATATATATATATATATATATATATGTGTGTGTGTGTGTGTGTGTGTGTGTGTGTGTGTGTGTGTAGGAATAATTCCCATGAGATAAATCCAGGAGAGCTGAATATAGAGAACAATAACAATAATGATAATAATAATAATGATATCTATCTATCAATATATATATATATATATATATATATATATATATATATATATATATATATATATATATATATACAGAGAGAGAGAGAGAGAGAGAGAGATGTTGCATGCGTGCAGGGTATGGGTGAGTATTGACTAATGCATATGTACCCTCATTTTTGGATGGCTGATGACTGATTTATTCGAGGGATTGTTTTTGCGTCAGTGCACCTAAAATAATGGAAAAGGCAGACTGGTTATATGCGTGTTCAACATGACATCTGCGCTAACGTTGAAAAGTTGGCAGGGCGCAGGTTGGTGTTGGCCGGGTGGTGGTAATGGAATGGAGAAATGGTGCGTGCATGTGAAATAAGTCAGTTGAATAGGATGCTGACCGATGACAAACCTAACCTTCCATCCTACCCCCCCACACACTTTAAACCCCACTCCACATTTTGTCCTTTCTTTGACCTGTCCCAACCGTCCCCACCTATCTCGCTCTCAACAAACCACTCCCCGCCCAGCTATTGTACTAACCTTTTTTTTCCCTTAAACAATAAGCTTGTCATACCCCATTTAGGGAAACCTCCTGACAGATGCACATGCATTTGGAATGCTATATTTATTCTTGCGGGCAACAGTAGTAGTATTAGTACTACTACTAGTATTTGTAGTAGTAATAGTAGTAATGGTTGCTGTGGTGATAGCTATAGTATTGTTAGTAATCGTACTGGAATCACAGCGATTTCTATAAGCAGGAACCGGACGTTGAACTGTAATAAGTTTTTGAAATGGCTTCATGTAGTCACTCAGTGAATTTTAAAAGAAGTCTGTCTTGTCAATGGTGATGTGACTGTGGTAAGGCCGCGCGAAACAATGGACGTGAATTAAACGTTCTTAAAGAAATAATGGAATACATCTGATAGTTCTAAACGTTTTTGACTCAAGGTGTCCGAATTTCTGGGTCGAAGCGTTTTCTTTAATTTTATCCCGCATCTTGTATTTGCCTCTCTTTATCGTATCATTTAACATCGTTTCGCATTCCAGGACCGTGAAATTAGAAGCATGTACAATAGCCCCTGAAGAGATTTGAACTCAGGATCTTTGTCCTTGTTCGTATCTCATCGAAGTCTATTTCTTTTAACCATAAAACAGCGGAAAAGCTTGCGCAACAAAACAGCTATAAAAAGGGAAATTTAATTTTTAAAGCTTTGTTTCTTGCTTATTTGTGCTTAAATCATATACAAGGTTATAAAAAAACTATACGGTAATATAACTGAGTACAGGAAGTCCGATGACGCATTGGGTTAGCGAATGATGCCTTTTAGAAGCTAAGGAAAGTAACAGAAAAATCGTTGGAAACAAAGAAAAGTATGTAATATCAATCATCCTATATGGCAATGAATACTGGAGAATCTCTGGACAATTGAAGAAGAAAATTGAAGCAAAAGAAATGTTATTCCACAGAAGGATGCTGAGAATACTATGGATCGAACATTTGATCTACGTCGAAGTTCTGGAGGCAATGGGAACAAAGGTCACTTATACTTAACAATCAAAAAGAGACAGTTGACCTTTCTAGAACACACAATGAGGAGAGAAGGTTTGGAAAATCTGATAAATACAGGGCAGACTGAAGGCAGGAGGGATAAATGAAAACAACGCATATCCTACCTGGCGAGATTGAATTAATGTATGGCGGAGCAGGGTTTGAGAGAGATGGTTAAAAGACAATGTTGATTAAGACAGGAAGTTGAGGAGAGCCATTATTGTCAAGGTCCTGAAGGGACAAAGCACATAGAAGAAGAACTAAACGATAAAAATGGATTAAATAATTTCTAAATTGGATTTTTTATTGAAAAATTTTAAAATTAACTCTGCTATCAGGAGAGAGGCGAATTTGTCGCAAGTTCATAATCAACATGAGTGGAAATATGTAATATAAAATCTACTGGCCTAAATCCCATTTAATAAAGTTTAATCCCAAAGTCTCGCTTCTAGATTTCAGAGAGGATTATCACTTAGACGACTGGAAAACGATGCAAAGACGTTCTCGCCAAAATGGTAAAACAGAAAATATTCATTTTTAATGGGTACTATATGGGTTTAACTTTAGATTTTAACATTTTTATTCATATATTTTTGAACCAATTCACCCCAAGCAAGGTGATAATGCCACTATGACTCAAGAGGCTTTTAGTAGTGAATGAGAATGTGAAGACCTTAATAGGAACCAGAAACCCAATCCTAAACATGAAACAAGGGATAAATCTCTATTCCTGTTCAAAAGACCGGGGAGGTGTGTGAACCGGGCGATAGGCGAAACCCAGCTGGCCTTTAAAAAATGAATTTCAAAAAGAAGTAAAACAAATGTTAGCTTCCTAAATTAAATATTTTTTTAAAGGCATGATACTCCTTGAAACATTGTGTCTTGGGTATGACGATAAACAACATCCGCATCCTGAGTAAGAAGATAAACTACATCCAACAGCAAGGCCTCTGATCAGGAGGCTTCGAGGAGCATGGGACCATCTCTTAATTGCTGGTGTTCCCGGACCCACCCTGACCTGGGCTGGTAGCGCCTGTTAGGGTCTCAGCTATAGGCAAATAGTCAACACCTAAACTGGAGTCAAAACGTGTAAAAGTAGGTTTTAATACCAGCAATATATTCTTGTAAAAAAAAAAAAATTTTCTGAAGAAAAAATTATTACCGGCAATACATTATTACCATCAATACTTTTTTGCAAAAATATTACCAAAAATATTTTTGAAAAAAATATTACCAGCTATAAAAATCTTGTCGGCATTAAATAATCCATTGAGGTTGATATACCGTAAAATAAACCAAACCAAACCAAAACCAATTCTTGAAACATTTCATGCACAATGGAGCTGTACATTCTTTACGCCAAGTTGTCACCGTTTTTCGCTTCTTTTCTCTTCGAGAGGTATATATGCAGACATAGCAATGTCTTTGACTTATTCTTCCAGCTTTGTGTGCAGGCAAATAATCCAGGAAATGACGCAACTTCATGAATCCTAAAGCTGTCAATTAGTCATTTAGACTAGAACCATACATAAATGATGCTTGTATCGCCGAGAAAAGTTAAATCCTCATTAGATAAAATCCGCTGATCTCCAAATGAAACATCAATTGCAGATGTCTGCCGTTTGATGAATAATAGCAAATTCAACGCAATCCTCAATACTGTTAAGCCCTCTTCCAACTTGCCTTTTCATGCAATTGGTCCATAAGATAACTTGATACCAAAGCATGAAAAGCCTTCGTTCCAAGAGATGGTGTCGATCGACACCATCTCTTGGAACGAAGGCTTTTCATGCTTTGGTATCAAGTTATCTTATGGACCAATTGCATGAGTTCTCTTACCCAATTTAGAAATGGCCCCAAATATCTCTCAATGCTAGGCATTTATTCCTTTAATCATATTTTTGTTGTTGTATTTGGTCTCTAAGGATTTACTTCTAAATAAGGAGTCATACATGCTTACTTTTTTCTTCTTTTGTCTTAGAAAGATACTAAAAGAGGAAATGTAAGTAGCTGTTACTTTCGTAATTCTTTTTTTTACAATGATGTTCATCCTGTACAAGGCTCAAGAACCACTAGCGGTAGATGTTTACAGAGTAGGAGGCACTGTTTATCGGTACATATATATATATATATATATATATATATATATATAGAGAGAGAGAGAGATAGATAGATAGAGAGAGAGAGAGAGAGAGAGAGAGAGAGAGAGAAGGTAACGGTTGACCTTAGACTTGAAATGAAGTTTTATGTCTAAAGCTAAGAAGGCTAGTTCCACCCCCATCTTTGAACAGTTCCTTTCACTAATTTATGTCCCCACATTTTTTACAATGTAAAACATACCTACTCTTGCCCCCGACCAATTCGAGACAATTACAAAAATACAATGAATAAATGAAAAGTTAGTTTAGTTCAGTTTTAGAGACAGAAAAACTTCGGCGGGCAAGTGAACTTAAAAATTAGTTACAAAATAGTAAATATATACCATAATATTTTTCGTCTCGCTAAAAGAGGAATATGTAATTAGAATAATAATTCTGGTAATCTTCGCCAGAGAAAAAAATGTGCAATAGCTGACCTTACTTGCAACTCTACTTCAGTCAATTTTTCTCCTGTGTTTTTCTCCTGTGAGAAGGCAAGAAGAGCGGTTTATGAGGTTATGGATGAAAGATAACAGTTAACTCTGATCACAAAACAGCGGTTCTATGGAAGAAGCTGTACTTGTGGGACTTTCTTCTTACTAAGAAAATATGAAAGGAATGCGGATGCTGACGTCTGTATACATCCGTATATATTACGTTAAAATTTCCCTTTCTCTGCCGTTAGCATTTGGGTAGGATCTCTGACTGATTCCAAATCGATCAGCTTTCGATCCCGGCTTTAAGCAGTCGGATGTCTAGCCACACTGATGAGCTGTGATACAGCGAAACAGGCTTGTATGTGGATGTCTATATATATATATATATATATATATATATATATATATATAATTGTGTATCTGGGCCATAGTCCCTCTTCTATACATGATACATTAAAGACGACTGACAAGTTACAGCGATTAAGTTCTATTTAATTTTTATTTTTCCTATTCAATTTTTCTTGTGTTCGTATAAGTGATTTCTTTTCTGGCAATAAAGTGTGTGAAAACTTTCCGAATCTTTTATATATCCAAGAGTGTTCTATTTGTCATTATCAAAGATGCTTTATCATTTATTTTTTACTGAATGTGTAGATTTATATATGTTTCTACAATGATGGTGATATCTATGTATTATACCATATTTATGAGTACTATGAGTATTATACAATATTTACATTGTTCCGACTATCATCCTAATCTTTGTTGCCATATTTATCACAACGTTTCGGCCGTTGTACTCTCCACCCTTCTTCAAGTCTTTGGAATGTGGAATTGAACCCTTTATTTCGCTCGTAGACTGTTCTAGTTCCACGTGCCATGTCTAATGGATGTCAGTTAACAGTTATTTCCTGTTAATTCCCCTCTCCAAGTTTTCCACCGCCTTAACCAGATATTGAACTCGCACTCTTTGGGTCCAGTCACTGGATCCTAAGTAACGCCTTTATCCACTGTCATGTGTCATTGAGGACGCCTTTACCCACTGTGCCATATTATTTTTTATTTCGTTATTATTAAGTGGAAGAAATAAATTTATACTTTTCCTAGAATATTCGTACCTTACACACCGCCATACCTATGTGTACGTGCGTGTGTGCACGCGCATCCGTATAAGTGTGTGCGTACGAGCGATGCACCCTCTGGTGTGTGTGTGGGTGGCTGTATATGTGTGCATGCAATTATATTGACTAACCTGGTAAGACAATTATGCTTAATTCATTATAAGAAGTCTATGCATTTACAAAAGTTTGCATTGTTCATATAATTCCTTACTTGCGCGCGTCTGTATGCGTTTGTATTAAAGCCATTGATACCTAGCTTTCTCATCTTTCCCTCGGATTCTACAGGGGAATTAAAAAATAACTCCCTATTTTTTATTTAATGGACTCCCCTGTCTAACTCTAATTTTTACAAGACAGGAAAATCCATCATACATAAAATACTGAGTTACTTATCAATCAGCCTGCTAACGAATATATATATATATATATATATATATATATATATATATATATATATATATATATATATATGAATACAGAATCCTTAAAAATACATTCGGTTACAGTTTATTTCATGAATTTAGATTCATCTCCTCAGACTGGAAGACCGTCGTTTTATTAATAAATGGAGTAAATTTCTCTTAAATCTTTGAAGTTTGTTGTTATCAGGGAAGCAAGGAGACCGAAGGAGCTCCACAGGTGAAAAGTGCGAGAAAAGAATCTGTTGGGGTAGAAGTGACAGTTACATTTACCTAATTCAACAGTAAAAGTGTGGGACCTAAATGCCAATCTTGTAGCACGCTTAAACACACGTAGTCCGTGCAACAGGAGAAAATCTCACCAGAGCAGTTGCCATGAAAATATTTGTAGAAAAGAGAGAGAGAAGCTACATCACGTTGCTGAGAAAATGACTGAAGTCGAGAGTCAAGATCGCTGACATTGCAGATCCTTTTTTAGATTTTGCAACAGATATGGCAACAGTATTCAATGCCCAGACCTAAATGTGTAAGTTACAGTTAATGTTTCTTCATAATTACGTAATGCAATTTTAGACTCAGTGAAAGTTAATCGTTCATCTTTTTGAGTTATAACTGTCGTGGATGGTTTGAATGTCGGTGGTAAACCCTTTAAGACCATGGCTATTAGCAGCCTATCCGAGATAGTTTCTCCTGCTATTTTAAGGCATTTGTGACATTCTCTGCTCGAATAATATAATTGGTTACTGATTCATTTTCTCGTCCCTTTAATGCGGTTAGTTCAGTACATAAAGCAATAATTTTAGGCTTACCTTTTGACAAATAGTGTTCACGCCAAGAATTGTATTAATTCAGCGAACACGGTCGCATTTCTTTCGGTAAAATCATCATCCCCCTCCTGGTCGCCTTTGCAAAAGATGATGTCATGGAGTTTTTGTATTCTGAGGTAGCCTAAAAACTTCGTCTCCCATAATTCATATCTCGATTCATTCCCGTCAAAATATAATCGTGATCTGGGATCATAACCAATGTTACAAATTCATGACGGTCGTCTTCGAGCATAGAATCCAGAGGTTAGCAGTGAATATTTCGGAGGCAGTAGGAATGCGTAGTTCAGGTTAGCAGTGGATATCGCAGCAAAGTAGCAGAGCGTAGTTCTTCCTTCTGTCATCCTCGCCTGACAAGTTGGCATTGGTCATTCGGGTAGGGTAAACAAAAATGGCCGCCTTTATACACGACGGATACAATGTATATATACACAAAAAAGTGTAACAGAACTCTGACGAGAAAAATATTTCTGGTACGGCACAATAATCCAATTTTCCTTGCAGGAGATGCAGCTATTGATTCGATATAGGCATTCCACTTCAAGTCAGTTGATAACGTGAGGGCAAGGCTCAGTGTATTGTTCTCCATGAGTCTAGCATCAGCTATGTTAATGGTGGGAAGGAAAATTTCTCTATGGTGGTCAAATGAGAGCATTTTCGTTTTGGATGCATTAAAATTTATGAGTTATTTCTTGCCCCAGTTAACCACTGATTGGAGGTACTTTTCAAGAGTAGCGGCCAGGTTACTTTGTCAGCTCTGGCAGGTTTGCTTTTGAGACAGAAGTAAATAGTAGCGTCATCAGTATAGATGCCTACTTGGGAACTGATGAAATCAGGGAGATTATTGATGAAGATCAAAAACAGCATAAGATCCAGGATAGAGCCTTGGGAGACACCCGCGTTCGTACGAAAGTATCTGGAAACGAGCCCGTTCAAAATGACCTTCATTTCATGATTCGATAGGAACGATTAGATTAAATCAAACACACGTGCAATAATATCATGGGCCTGGAACTTACATAGAAGAATAGTGTCCCAAACCCCGTCAAACAGCTTCGAGATATCTAGAGCCACATTACGTTCTTCACTGTTATAATCAAGAGCTTGATATACATATTCAGTGATAGCCGTTAGCACATCAGCAGCAGATTTGGCAAAACGGAAGCCATATTATTTGTCAGCGAGTAAGTCGTGAGAAGTAAGATGCTTAACCACGTCAGCATTGATTAGAGCCTCAAATACTTTGGCGAAAAACGAAAAGAAACATATAGGGCGATAGTTAGAGGGGTCAGAAATTTCTCCTGATTTCTTAAAAAACAGACTACAGAGGAGGACTCCCAACACGGAGGAAAGCAGGAAGCAGCGTGCCAATAGTTAGAGCCAACCCGGGAGCACATTTCTTTAGGACGACGGCTGAGATTCCGTCACCTCCGTTTGCCTTATGGGAGTCTAATTTGGAAAATAATATCTGAGACCTGTGACGGGTTTATACACATATCTCTCAGTATAGTTTCCGTTCTCGGAGCGAAATCAGGTGCGGGTACTCCGATTGAGTCGAGTGTTCAATTAGAAGAGAATTTCCGTGCAAAGCATTCAACAATATTTTTTGTAGACGTCAGGTCTTCGAACTGAATGAATACAGGAGGGGTGGAGGATCTGCTGTAATGGTAAGGTATTAGGCTATATGAAGATATTACCACTAATGACTTAGCCTTATGTGGGAGCTATTTCTGGGATATATATGCGGATGTTATTTCTATCTATCTATCTATCTATCTATCTATCTATCTATCTATCTATATATATATATATATATATATTTATACACGTTTCATTAAATAATATTAAACGAAGAAAGAAATTCACAATATTGATCCATATTTTTTAATATAATCTAAGCTTTCGGCTTACTTAAGCCATTATCAAAGATGTAAATTACAAACATATTAAACAATATACGGACACGACAGTGATGATAGTCTGTCATTGTTTACATAGTTGATCACTAAGCAACGATAAACACGCGCATATAAGACGCTAGAAGCGAAAATCGCACCGCATCTCATGACGTCACATATGACCACACGAGAGTGAATTGGAGAATGAAGTATGGAATGCCGTTGGTATAACCCAATGGCTTCTGTTACCAATTATAGACATTTAAGAATATTTGTAGAGATGCCATAATTGATTTTGTTTAGATTGAAATTTCAACTGTTTGATGTATAATGCTTCAAGTATTTTTAGTTTTTGTCTATTGTTTTCATGTCGAAGTATAGTTGTGTTTTCGACAAGTATTTTACGGAATTGTGTGTGCGGACAGGCATGTTGTTTTAAATGGCTAAAAATGTTAGAGTTTTCATTAAAATATAGTGTCAAGCGTCGTGTATAAATGAAAATATGCTGCCTAAATACACACAATTTAAATTACATGATCCAGCAGCCCACAATATATATATATATATATATATATATATATATATATATATATATATATATATATATTGACCATTTCAACCCAAACAAAGCTGGATGGTACTAGTACGCAGTGGGTCACAAAGTGGAAGCGAGAGTAAAGAGGCGTGATGGAGGAAAGGATGAAGAGAAGAGCAGGGGATAGTTCAGGGCATCTGGAGATTACATTTGAATAGTTGGAAATGATAGCTATCAGGGAAACAAGCAATAGGAAGGGAATTCCACGGGCGGGAGGTGCGAGATATGAAGCTGTTGGAGTAGAAGAGACGGCTACATTTGACCGTCTCGAAATGCCAGCCTAGTAGCACGCTCTAATTCATGCAGTCTATATAAATATATATATATATATATCGTATATATAAATGATATATATATATATATATATATATATATATATATATATATATATATATATATATATAGGTCTTGATGAAATTCCTCGAAAGAAACGCTTTTTAAAATTAACTTTTCCTCATGATCTTCCTTTTATTAACATACATTAATTTACATATACATATATATATATATATATATGTGTGTGTGTGTGTGTGTGTGAAAGAGAAAGAAAAAAGCGAGCACGTGCGTATGGTCCTGAAAATATCTAGAGATTACTTCAAATATGACAAAACAAATGACTTATTCTGAGTTGTGATTTTGATCGAAGCTAGAAGTTTTCAGCACCTCCTCTGATGTCTGTGTGCATATGAATTTGTGTGTAGAGGTTTATGAGCACATACACACACACACACACAAAGACACACACACACACACATATATATATATATATATATATATATATATATATATATGTGTGTGTATTATCTTTCATACTCAATCATATTGATAAGCCTACTGCTAAAACTATGTATTTAAAAAACACAGACAAACACTCGCTCTTATGAATGTCAAATAGTCACGCTTATATAAATACAAGTATTGTGACATATTTGTCTATATCCATAGGAAAAGCCCGGTAAAGCTTCCAGTCCCTCCTACAACAGATTTGCTTTCAGTTTCTATTCCCAGAGATATCTATATCCATAAGTCAATACGAAATCTTTGCATAAGCAAATGTATTTGCTGTCCACACGTAGCAACCGACTCTGCCACGCCGAACCTTACTAGTCATCCGACTTCCACCCCACAATACCTATTTCCCTTTAGCATCTCAACATCTATCTTATTTCTTATAAATAATTCAATATCGTACTCGAACAATCTGAAATTGTATGTCTCCGGAATGATGAGGGAAAAACCGGTCGTCAAAAAGTCGGAAAGAGTCGAGAAAGTATGAGAAAAGAAAGAAGATAAAAGCAAAAGTTCGCTTGATTAGAAAAGTTTTGCTTGATTAGAAAAGAAACCCAATCAAAAGAACGTGTCTACTAAAACAGACGTTGCTAAATAGAATATGTGTTTATTTAGCGATTTATATTCCTATACAAAACGCAAGTTTTCAGTTTTACCCGTTGCATTTTCTATCCTCATGTTATAAAAAATCCGATTAAACTGCTTGTCTCTAATATGAACGTTATACAAAAATAAGTACTAAGGTACCATAATAAGTACTAAGGTACCATAATGCTGCAAGCAGTCCTCAAATAATATCCTGTTCCTATAATCTCAATGGAATGGGGATGCGCTGTCCACGTAATGGATCACCAATGCCGACCTAACTTTTCAATTCTCAACCTTCAGTGAGAACCGACATTCTGAAAATGCTTAATAAATTGCCTTCTCAACCGTAAATGTCAATTCCTTTTCCTGTTATTCAAATGACATGGAGATGTGTCCTAGATCCAAATGTACCTTGTTGGATGCTAGATATGCAAGTTAGCGACGTCGAGCGTGAAATTGGTAAACCTAGTTCGAATTTCGTTTGAATTCGTTACATCCATTTTTCGAACAAATACCTACCCCCCGAAAGGTATGAATCCATCTCCTCTCCCCCAGCTATAAGTTAAATATTAGGGTAGATTTTGCTCTCTATCCGTGATTGGAAGCCAGTCCAGAACACTTCAAAACTCTATGTAGCACTGACGGAGCATATACTATACAGATATAAAAAGAGTATGCAGTACACAGTTATATTTGTTGTGGGGTTGTGGACTCTATGGCCCTGGCTGCAATCAATGTGGTAGATAGATATTGTCTAGCATTTTTACTTAAGACTACAACCTAAATTTTGAAAACTGACCTCCTCAAAACTAACGAAGTTTGATTTTATTAATTTATTTTTTATTCATATTACTTTAAATATGATAGACACTTGTTGGTATTTACAAATCGAGTCGGTAATTCGTTTCAAAAACTTCCGAAGTCTGAAGTGGAAGAATAAAATTTCAGTGAATCTTACGAAATCCTGTGATCTTCATAGAGCTGTATTAGGCTTACATTTTAATTTTTTTATGTTGATTTTTTTCGCTGCCTGTTTTCGAAATCGTGCCGAGTTGAATGTCTGGTGGTCTTGCACTGACATTTAAGTGATTGTCTGTCTGCTCCATGCAACAAAGTAGATCTATTAAATGCCATTTGGAAAATTGAAACCACATTGGTAAAGAATATTACTTTAAATTAGTGAAGTCCTTAGCTGTCATAAATATTTATAGAGGGTAACTAATTATCAATTCTATTTTTTTTTATCCATGATTTTGTAACAGACGTTAAACCTTTCTGCTAGATGCGCATGAGGTGATAATTCTATCAAAAGCAGCAACATCAGCAGCGACCCATTTTCAGCTTTTGGGTATGCCTAAAAAACTAGGAGCATGACTAAAAAAACTAAGAGCATTCCTAAAAAAACAAGAAGCATGTATGATTCCCAAGAAGTTAGCTCTTTTTTATTTCTGACCTACACATCACTGACTTTTTAACTCACAGAATGAGTTCAAATTTTTCTTTATATTCTTTACAGTGACTTCCGCGTTTTCTTTTAGAAATTATCCTTGAAATTTTCCTCTAAATAAAAAGTTCATGATAGAATAAAAAATTTTCATCTGATTTTGTTTCATTTTCTTTTTTGTCTATTTTCACAACCAATTCCACACTTTTAGTTCTTGTTCTTCTACACACGACACAATCTTATCTTCAAACGCCGACCCTTAAACTTAAAAGAAAATCAATTATTTTTTTTTCTCTACGTTACTCTGAAAAAAATATACCGTTAATTTAAATAATTTAATCTAGTTTATTTAAGATTGATTTTAAAAATGTCAGTTGTTAAATTTTTAAAAATCGCGTTTTATCTGATATTTATTCAGTGGTATATAAAATGGGACAGAGACTGGGAGGAGTTATAGATAGCGGCTCGGATGGAGATTCGGAAAGCCGAGTTCGAATTCCAGCCTAGTTCATTACAGTCACTTATCTGCTAATACCCTTAGGAAAGGTCTGAAGCCATCTCTTCTCTCCTACTTATGGGTAAATAGCAACACTGAGTGAAGTTATATAGCTTTGGTTGGCAAATAGTCCAGGAGAAGTAAAACTCTGAATTAAATTCAACTGGAGAAGGGTGAGCTTCGTCAGACTATTTTCCCTGGAAATACCGCTGCTATTACGGCTGCTGTGCACGTGGTGCATCTACGACACTTAATGGTTTACAGCACTTGTGGTTTTGATGTAAAGTGAGCGTTCTCTAAGTTTGCTAATTCCATATATATATATATATATATATATATATATATATATATATATATATATATATATATATATATATATATGCCAGGGATTGTATTATTATTCAAGCCAGCATACACATTATCTGTGTCTGTCTATATTTCTGAGATGAGGTATTATGTACATTATTTACATTATTCGGACTATTGTCCTCATCTTTGTCGCCATATTTATCACAACGTTTCGGCCGTTGTACGCTCCGGCCTTCTTCAGGTGGTTGGAATTTCGAACTGAAACCTTTATTTCGCTCACTGGGGTAGACCCAGAAATTCATATCCAGAAATTCATACCCAGATGTCCCCAAGGACACATGGCACAGTGGATAAAAGCGTTGGTTAGATCCAGTGACAGGACCCAAAGAGTGTGAGTTCAATACCTGGTTAAGGCAGTGGAGAACTTTCAGCATCCATCAAACATGGCACGTGGAACTAGAACAGTCTACCCCAGTGAGCGAAATAAAGGGTTCAGTTCGAAATTCCAACCAACTGAAGAAGGCCGGAGCGTACAACGGCCGAAACGTTGTGATAAATATGGCGACAAAGATGAGGACAATAGTCCGAATAATGTAAATAATATACATTATGTGTGTTATACTCAAAACATTTTGTTGTATTGTTCGGCCCTTTTTATGCGTCTCTCATTGTACTCAGTAATCGTACTGGAATTTCAAACCGAACTGTTTATACAATTAGTTCTACCGCGTAAAGTGTTTAAACCCCTTTTCTGTTAACCGGTAGTTATCTCCGTTGTCCTCACTTACACAACCCTACCGTCAGTGCTCAGACTACTCCGCAATCACGTGTTAAAGCTTCCTGTCGGTTTTGACTATCCGATGTCAAATGTTAAAACGGTCAATCGTTATTCCATTCTGTCGTCATTTTGTCAATCGATTGGATACTCCAATATAAAGTGTTAGTGGACTCCTCTGTCATGTGTTATGGCACTCCCCTGTCAATCGCTCGTGCATAACGCCGTCAAGTGTTAAGACTTCTACTATCAATCTTTAAGTGATAAAATCTTCATTGCCAGTCGTTAGGTCACACCAGTACCATTTGTTTAATACTCTTCCTGTCAATCACACCAATATCAATCATTAAACACGCCAATTCCAAGTGCTATGACACCACTACAATGTTAAGTTAAGTGTTAAGTTACTTAATCGTTAGGTTACTTAGATATGAAATGTTAAGACGCTTCACAGTCATTTGCTAGTGCATACCGCCGTCAAGTATTAAAACGTTAAAGGTTTCACTTTCAATCGTAATGGTGCTCCAAAGTCAAGCGTTAAGACACTTCACTTTCAATAGTTCAGACACTCCAGTACCAAGTGTTTAAGACACTTATTTATCAATCTTTAAGACATTTCAGTATCAATCAGTAAGTCATTCCAATGTCAATCAGTAAGTCATTCCAATGTCAATCAGTAAGTCATTCCAATGTCAATCAGTAAGGCATTTCAATTCCGACCGTTAAGACTGTCAATCGTTGAAGCACTCTAATATCAAGTGTTAAGACACTTAATTGTCAATCGTTATGGGATACTGGTGTCAAGTGTTAAGATAATCTACTGTCAATCATTCAGAGATTCCGATATCAAGTTTTATGATAATTTTATGATAAGCCTTTCCACCATCAAGTTCTAAACCATTCTGTCAAGTGTTAAGCCGTTGCGGTTAACATTTCCTCCTCTCAGTTGTTTAACGAATCCTCTGTTAAACTTGGGCCATTAAGAGTAAAAAAAATACCCTCTGAAAAGCAGAAGCCTATATTTTGTTGTTAATATATATATGTCGTGATATCTTTAAGCAAGTTCTGGTCTTTCGCCCAGCATGATTAGATAACCGGAATTTTTCCCACACTAGGATTATTTTACATGTGCTTATTTATAAGGTTAAAAGATGGGCCGCGAGAAATGTCAGATGCAATTTCTTGTTGGTGTCGTGTCTCTCGGGGTATTTTTATATGTCCATCCTTGCGATTTTTTGTTGTTTGTCCGACCAGTGCCACATCGCTCAAATACTTTCCCTATCATCTACACAAGTGAAATAAATTCACTGACTCGAGAAATTTGCCATAAATTCTTTTTTTTTTCTTGCTCTTTCTTCATTGTCCACGCTTTAATGTTTTGTTTTTTAAATAAAAATGTTTGCCTGATGATCTACCGTAAACAAGTTGCATGGTGTTGCGATATTAATAGATTTTTCTTGTTTGGAGGGGAGCGGTATTTTCGTTTTCATCAGATTGTCTGCCTTTCTTCATCTTTCCCTCCTTTTTCTTCGTTTTTTTTTTTTTTTTTTTTGGTTCATTTTAAATTCTGTTTTTCTTTCTTTTTCTCTTTTCTTCCAAAATTTTTTTTAATCTTTATTTCTTCATTTACTTTTTTTTTTATTTTGCCATTACATCAAGATTGCTTTCTTGCTTGCTGTAATTTCGTTCTCATCCAATTTGTGCTAGCTTGCTGTATTTCCGTTCACATCCAATTCTTTGCCTTTCTTAATCGTCGTGTCCTCTTTTTCATTTTTTTATTTCAACTTCTTTTTTATTCTTTCGTTTTTTTTGTCCATTTATATTATTCGTTATTCTACCTGTCTTTCTATACCTTTTCTTCTATCTTTATTCCTAGCGTGCTGCCTTCTTTTAAGTTGCTATATTTTCTTTTTCATATAATTGTCTGCCTTCCCATCTTTCTTCATCTTTCCCTCCTTTATTTTTTATAATTTCTTATTTTTCATTCTTTTTCTCCATTTTTCCCCTATACTTTATCCTTTATTTCTTCATTTCCTCTTTCTGTTTTGTCATTACATCTGCTTTCTACTTCAGGGTTGCTGCATTTCTATTCTCATCTAAATGTCTGCCATTCTTCATCTTTTTTCCCTCTTCTTCATTCTTGTTTTCATATAAACAAACTCCAGAGAGGATATAAAATGTGATAGGTCCTGATCAGGTATCTCATCTACAATCACTTTATCACAGACGTGCTGTGGTTTCCCTCTGTCTTTTCTATAAGTATTTTCACGACTACTGCCCTGATGAGCTACTTTCACTGGTTCCCAAACTGCATGAATTTAAGCATGGTTGGCATCTCGGTCCCACCATTTCAATGTCGAAACGGTTAAATATAGCCGTCTCTTCTACTCCAACAGCTCCTTATCTTGCACTTCCCGACAGTGGAACTCCCTTCCTCTTACTTGATTCCCTGATAAATATTCTTCAAATATCCAAATGTAATGTCAATCGTTGGTTCCTCGTCCTTCTCTTTATCCTTTCCCCAAACAGCCGTCTTTACTCTAGCTCACACTATCTGCAACCGCTTACATGCTAGTGGCACTCCCGCTTTGCTTGAGGTGACATGCTTAAAAAATAAAATATATATATATATATATATATATATATATATATATATATATATATATATATATATATATATATATATATATATATATATATATATATATATATATATAAATCGATTCTCCTGTCGGGTTCGACATATGAGGGTCAAGCAGATCAGTTTCCAGGAAACTGACAGCCCGACACCGGCACATGAGATTCGATTATAGTGGTGAAGGCTTCGTGCAGAACCATCCACACTTTTGGAAGGGCCGAATACAGAGACCTGGTGCACTACGTGCCACAAGATCCCCAAACAACCCCCCTCAGGTTTTGAATTCAAAGTAGTCCTTCTCCTAGACCAGTTGTCACCCAAGGCAAGTCTGTCTGTCCTGCTATTTAACTCATAGCTGGAGGGAGAAGAAAAGGATTCACACCTTTCCCAAGGGTATTAGCACGTAAGTGAATGTAATGGATTCGAACTCGGCTCTGCGATTCCACAATCCAAGCCGATATCCATTACCCCCACCGGAGAGCCGAGTTCGAATTCCAGTCGAATCCATTACATTCGTGCTACTACCCTTGGGAAAGGTATGAATCCTCTTCTTCTACCCCCAACTATCGGTAAGTAGCAGGACAGACCGGGTTCTATAACTTTAGATGTCAATTGGTCAATATATTCATCCTTTCGTTTCTTTCGCTATTCTACCTTGCTTTCTTTCTCTACTTTTTTTCTATTTTCATATCTAGCTTGCTTCCTTCTTCTGAGTTGATGTATTTTACTTATCATCTAATTGTCTACCTTTCTTTCATCTGCCATCCTTTTTTTTCCTTTTTAAATTCTTAATTATTCTTTACTTTTCTTTCTACTTCCATTAAACGAGTGATGGCATCCATTATAAAAAAATCAGGATGTGGATTTAGTAAATATTAAACACTTCAGATACGTCATTCTATGGATCGGTAATAACAGATTTAGATGAAACTAAGCAATTGGTTCAACTGAATGGTTTGGCCCAACACCGGAAAAATAAAGCAGACTTCTAGTCGTAATTTCTTCATCTGATTGCTCTCTCTAAATTGAAGCAATAACTATGAAAACATTTCACTTTTAATATCGTTTTCTTTGATTTTTCGATTTTTTTTTATCCTGACAAAATGTCTTGGATCAGGAATTATCATTATTCGGATTTAGATCTGAATTATTGTCCATATCTTTGTTGTTGTTATTACAACGTTTCAGCTATAGTTTACTCCGGCTTTCTTCAGATATTTGTTGATCCACTAACCTTCAGGCTTCAAACTGAGCATAAATGACCATGTATAGCGATACCTCGTTTTGTTCTTATTCTACTGTACAGTTATTTTTCGTCCTGACGATGGAGTAATGTATAAGCATTAAGGGAGAGCTTCGAACCAATCCATTACATTCGTGCTAAAAAAGGTAATCTCTTCTTCTCCCCAACTATCGGTAATGTTTTTTTTTGGCAATTGGTCGACTTTTGCGGGACAAATCTGCCCAGTAATGTATCGAAAAGATACATGATCGCCCCTGTCCGTCTTAAATGGCTCTTCTACTTTCACCAACACGGGGACTTCCCGCGTTTTCACGAATGTTTTTTTTTTTTTTTTTTTTGCTTTTTTTCCTATTGTTCTGTTGTTTTTTACTCTTTCTATCGTTTTTTTTCTCTTTCTCTCTCTCTCTCTCTCTCTCTCTCTCTCCTAAAAACAATGGCTGTCCCTTTTCATCTTCCTCTTGTAGTCTCTCTCGTTTTCTCTCTCATTATTGTTTCGTGTCAGTTTCTCTCTCTTCCTCTTTCACTCTCTATATTTCCCTTCGCTAAATGTTTTCGGTTTCTTCCTCCTATAAAATACTACTAATTCTAATTTAGTCAGCACGTCTCTCTATATATCTTCTAGACTTTTCATTGATTTTTTTCTCGTCTACAAATACTGCTTCTTTTTATTCTCTTCCTCTTCTATCTACAGCGTGTGATGGATAAATTGTCGCCATTTTATATTTTTTAATTTCGTGCATGCGCGTTGTTCGGTTCTGATTTTGTCTACTGCACAGAATAGTAAGGTCAGTTGTACATCGTCTGTGAGAAGAAAAGCACCATGACGCAATTCACTCCGCCAAAAATTTAGAATCGACATGCTGTACCGCTTGGCATTCGAACCGGAAGCTCCAATACGAACGCTTCGGAGTGTTCGAGTATCATGGCTGTCAGACAATTTATGCGACCACGTCACCCGTTACATCTGGCCACCTAACTCTCAAGACTAAAATGCCTTTGATTATTATGTAGCTATATTCAGTTCCCTGTTGTTTCACTATGAATAAATAATAAGCCTTCCTGTCTCAGCAATCCTCGAATATATACTAAAGCGACAACAGTTTTGTAAATAGTTTTTCCCGTCTTCACTTTATATATATATATATATGTGTGTGTGTGTGTGTGTGTGTGTGTGTGTGTGTGTGTGTGTAAGCAAATATATGGATATAGATCCGACAGTATGAAGAAAAATATATACGGAAAAAACAAACAAAAATCTTTATATACAATTATGCTGTTTTAATGTTAATTTGTCAACGTCGGACGTTTCGGTCTAATAAACCATCTTCAGGACATATTCATAAATTATAACATTATCAATACAACATGACAAAGACGATGTACATAAGAACAAGACTTATCCAAACAGAGCGCAGATCTTATAAAACTTTCAGTTATCTGTTTGGATAAGTCTTGTTAGCTATTGGATACTGTTTCACATATACATAGTCGCCAATATTTTTAGTGGATTGACAACTGAGCAGAATTTACGGAATGTGACTTGTCGCAAACATGTCGGCTTGTTTGTGCTCGCATCTGCTGTTTGGTCTCCCAAAGTGATCGATAAGCATCGATAGATGTCGGCGGGGTTCCAGGTTTCTATATGAAAAATTCAATATGTTATGTACTTTGTACTTTGCTAGGTACTTTGATGACAGACACAATTTTACCAGACTTATAACAAGGGAAACATTATAGGTTATTATCGGAAATGTTCAACATTCATCATTTTCTTATGTCGTGGTTCAAGATAGAATGGGAGGTATTTTCTACGGAGCATCCCTCAAAACACACACACGCACACACACATATATATATATTATATTATATACATATATATATATAGATAGATAGATAGATAGATAGATAGATAGATAGAGAGAGAGAGAAACTCAATATAAATATGAAATTTGTCATTAGCTGATTAATATTATATTCGACTTCAAAGTTTAACAATCGCTACGTTCTCTCCTTAGTAGTTACAAGCAATTGACTACTTATTTTCTCTTTTTCGTTATTTTTATTTTAAGAAATAATTTATACACATTCTATTGATGTAAATTTGATTTTTCTTCTTCTTTCCTTGTATATGTGTATGCTTGGTTGTGCGTGTGTGTTCATCTGTGTGTGTGAACAAATGTATTCTCGAGTGTGGACGTGTATATATATATATATATATATATATATATATATATATATATATATATATATATATATATATATATATCTTTAATATGTGATTAGAACAAAAACATGTTGAAATCGCTACACGATAGCTTTCACGTTTCGGCACTTTGCGTCTCTTCATGCGATGGGAAGGAACTGGTGATTAAATGATTTTAAGAAAATTTCAAAAGCAAAGTGTTTGTTCCTTTTCCGAAAGTTAACGGGTGGGGTGAGGAAAGACAAGGTCAGAATTAAAAATAGACTTGTGGGTTTGTCCTGATCAACCAGTTAAATATCAGATCTGTGCTAAATAGAAAATTAAGTTCAGAGGATGGATTTGAAGGGAATTATTTTTTTCATGACATGATAAGCCGGAACTTAGACAGGTCAGCATTGACAATTGCTAGTGGCTAGAGAAACATCGTCTCCTGAGCTTCTTCAACGAAGTAACAGTTCTGGAGAAGAAGCTGTCTGAAAGGAACTTACTCCTTACCAAAGGAACACCAAGGGAATAACAGCATTTGCCATCGTAAACATGACATGACTGTCCCTAGCTATAAAGATCGAAGTTAGTGGGACGAAGGAATGTCACTCGTTTGAACATCCGCCATATTAATCGGATGGAGTTTCGAGTGTGTGGTCGCGCACAAAGGGCGGTAGAAATAATATTTCCATGATCGTGGTTGTTATTGATCCCTGCATTTTCTTTTCTTTTTTTTTTTTTTGCCATGCGCGTTAAGATTTTAGGCTTTATTATCTGTAAATTACCATGAATTTCTGGTAACGAGAGGAGAGTGGTTTCCCGTTACCTTTTCTAAAAATCTGAATTCACAGAAGTCTTTCTCCTTCACTTGCTGCTACGGAAGGCACAAGATCTTAATATATTTCCTTCTTAAAAGAAACTGATTCATGTCTTTTCCCAAGGTTATTTGTGCCAAGTAAACGTAACAGACTCTGACAAAGATTTGAACCCAGCTCTCCGAATCTATTTTCCATGTCTCTAACCCTTACGGTACTTATATATCCTATTTTCTTACCTACTGTATTCGGCTTTTAGATTAAAAGTTATGTTTACGTTATCTGCGATATCACAACTTGCATAAACAGTGAATATTAAATAAAAAGCGAAACGCAAATAGCTATTAAGCAAATAACAAAATCCATTCTTGTTTGCAAATGAAATCTAGCAAGTATGATTTGCAAACTTTGGTTCATAATTTAGACTATATAAATATACGTATTTACAAAAACATACGCCATGAACAGGTTTGTGAAGAGAGTGGGAGATTTTGTAAAAGTGTAAGAATGAAAATCTGATATTCAGAAAAGTGCAAGCAATTGATTTGGAAATATATAATTGGATTAAATTGCTGACTTAAGCCTCTCTCTCTCTCTCTCTCTCTCTATATATATATATATATATATATATATATATATATATATATATATAGATAGATAGATAGATAGATAGATAGATAGATAAAGAGAGTGAGAGAGAGCTGGAAGGGTTGAGTGGATGCATAAAATATGAGACAAGCTGAAGAATAATTGTGCGTGCATACACTAATCTAATTGCACATATGTAAAGCACACACAAACACACACACACACACACACACACACACATATATATATATATATATATATATATATATATATATATATATATATATATATATATATATATGCATCTGTGTATCATTGTATATATGTACAGACAAAATCTTTCATTGATATATGCATATAAATCTATCATACTACAAACCAGTTAAAATTTTATACATATATATATATATATATATGAGTTTATCAATAATTTCTTAGCCTGAAACGTAGTTACTAGAAGAATTTTGATTTCAAATTTTCGCTGTATATGTTACGATCCATGCGTTTAATATTAAACAAAATTAATTTCCTTGGTTATTAAGGCTAGCATTTTAAAATGAGTTTTGGGCAAAATATATGCCCTTTATATCATTAGGTTATGGACAGTGAGGTTAATATCGAGCGGCGACTGTCTGTTTCATGCTACAACCCTATCTTATGTTCATGTTATGTTTTGCATCGACTATTATATTTTAATACTTGAGCCAAAACGAAGGACACTTTTGTTTCATGCTTGAATGTAATATTCAGGCTATGCGCATTGTGATTTGGTTCAGCTATTATATTATTATAATTGTCGATATATATATATATATATATATATATATATATATATATATATATATATATATATATATATATTTGGTTGGATAGATGTGAGTTTGTGACCCTGGGTTTCACGCTTTAACGATCGTCAGACAAACTGATTAATGTTTTAAAAAATTTGGGTTCATGTAGATTGCGTGTATTATGTTAGCTCTATCTCTGATATTGAGCGCTTTCTAATAAGTACCTAGCATATAATAATATATAAATAATTATACATATATATATTTATTTATATTTATATACACTTTTCACACACACACACACACACACACACATATATATATATATATATATATATATATATATATATATATATATAGGGAATAAGAAATTAACGGATATATATACATGTGTGTGTGTGTGTGTTAGAAATTAGGAGGATTTGAGGTAATTAAGTAATTCATCTAGTCTAAAAGAAACCTCATTAGGATGCAGAAAGCACTGGACAGCCGTTTCGTCCTATATTTGGGACTCATCAGCAGTGCGCATCCACTACCGAGAATTGAAGCCAGGAGAGTTACGTTATCAGGCAAACATTATACCAACTGTTCCAACGGGCCGTATTTTCGTCTATGAGACCTGGGTTCGAATCTCACTATAGTCGATTTGTCAAAAAGGTGACTTCTTTTGCTATCGGCCTGGTGGAAAAAAAAAAAAAAAAAACATATCACTGATTGACTCAAGTATTGTGAGTGAAATTGTGCAGACAGAACGATTTGAGAATCGTCAATCTTTGTGCTAGCAGATAGTCACAAAACTCCGTGACCGAGAGTTGGGGCCTGCTGGCCTTGTTCAGACTGTTGGTCACACTAGATAATGCTCTCTCTCTCTCTCTCTCTCTCTCTCTCTCTCTCTCTCCTCTCTCTCTCTCTCCCAGAAACTAATGTCCGCTCAGCATAGTTGCATTATAAACCACAAGAAATAAAAAAAATGTGCCTGAGCAGCCGACCTCGTAGATATGTATACTAAGATACGAATGGCCAACCATAAAAGATGGTATTAAGGAAGTTGCCGTAATTAAATCATTTCAGTAAGTTTAATCCTTTTCCTGTCAACTCACTGTACGAGTGATGCGGCTAACACGTAGCTCAGTTCAGCATGCCGCATGTTCCGCTCATTGGCAAATAAACTGGTGTGAATGGCGTCTCGACGCCTAGCAGGATTAAAAACACGACCTGTCAAACGGAGGATAAACCTTACTGTAGGGCTAAAGATAAGACTGAACTCCACACACACACACACACACACACACACATATATATATATATATATATATATATATATATATATATATATATATATATATATATATATCACGGATTCGATTCACTCAAAAAGATTTCATCTATATGAATACAACAAATACAAAAAAAAAAAGGAATTAATTAGTATATTTGAGCAAATATATCGATTTCAATATAATTAAAAATTCTAATTAGTACTTATTGCATTCCACGAAAAATATATAGGAATTATTTGTGGAGTATATATTTTGCTGTCCCTCACAGAAGAATCTGTAACAACCCAGAATTGGTACAAGCATTTTCAGATCATTCTCAGGTAGATTGATGAATCATAAATAACGTGAAAACGAGCTTGTGTGAACTAGTGATGGATCGGGTGGCAGAAGGTTATGTAAAGAGAAAAACTTTATTAAGGGCCACAAAGGATAAAATGTTGTGAAGGGCTTTTATCGACCACGCCCTGAAAGTACAGATTTTTGGTTTAGTTGTTTTTGTTTAGCGGTATATCAACACCTCTATAGGTTATTTCATGCCGAAAGCTAAATATTTTGTACGCTATTTTATGCCTTCAACTACAGATATTTTGTATATAATTTTATAATTCCAGGGTAATTCCTTAAGATACGCTACCTATTCGACTTTCAACATAGTTATATGGAAGCAACAAGTCTGGGACTTGTCTGCAGCATCCCTATGACCACGAGGATGATGTTAGAATATTATAATATATCATTATAATAATTATAAAATAATAATTTATGCTTACTAGCTTTGCCAATATTCTATTTTATAATATTAACATTTCTGACATCTCTTTCTCGCAACGCGGTGATCTAAATGATAAGGTCGTTACCACTTTCAGAGATATAATATCTTCTTTTAAATAACTAAGCAATTATAAAAGCTATAAAAAAATCGGTTATTTATAACTGGATATAAAATATAATTTTTAATATGTGATTCCTCAAGTGGAATATTTAAATTAGTTTTCTCCATTAATCAAAAAACACTATGTTGAGCAAGATATAAGACATTCGCTGTTTGATATTGTTGAAACTTGTCTAATGCATGGAATAATAATACAACACAAAATGTACTTAGAACAAAATGTATTGAAACAAGAAAGTGTACACAATATTTACATATAGTCTTTTGTATAATCTTGGGAAGACCGTTCCTGGAGAATATGTTGACTTAGTCGCAGTCGGGCAGAGTCTCTGGATTGAATCTCTTGATTCCTTCCCTCGTCTTCCCGGTACCAACCATATTTATATGGTCGGTACTCCACTATGCAAATTAGGTGGATCCTACCACAACAATATATAAATACCAAATTATTTCCATTCGGACTAATGTCTTCATATTTATTATCATGTTTCAGCTGTTGTGCTATCTGGCCTTCTTCAGGTGTCTGTCAAACTAGGTAATCTTCAGAGAATTCCAAACTGAACACTCTGTTTAATCTATGGAGGCAGACTGTTCTAGTTCTGTCGTCTATATCTAGGAATATATCGTCTTGTTCTTATTGAACACTGCTCAGTTATTGCTCAGTGTCTAATTCCTCGTGATGACTTTGATCAGACTGTTGATCACGCCAGGTGAAGTGCTTTCTCCCAGAAAGTGAAACTATGTAAGTTCCGTTCACCGTAGTTACAATATAAACCACAGGTTGACTCTGTGGATGTTAAATAAAGAGAAATGTACCTGAGCAGGCATCTGCAAAAGGGATTGGCTAGTCACCCTAGAAGACAGACATACTCGGGTACGAGCAGGCCGCCATAGAAAATGGCATTAAGGAAATTATCTTAATTAAAAGATTTCAATGTTTAATCATTTCCCTAATCATTTATTTCATAACTTGGTATACTTAGCATCAGTCCCTCTACGAGAGATACTGCTACCATTTAACCCAGTACAACCTGCCACATATTCGATCTCGGCACTGAATTCGCAAAGACTATGTCACGAAACTAACGAACCAATACTTTAAGCCGCTGATTAATAGTCGTAATTTAGTTTATGGTACCTCGAAGTGGTGTGATGGTTAACGAGCTTATCTCGCTAGATCAATTTACGACTGAATAATGAGTTCGATCCTCACTAGTTGTTCTTTACTTTCGTCCTTGTTCCACATCTAAGCTACGCTTATAAAATCATCTTGGGTACTTCAACGTGGCGTCATGGTTAACAAACTTGTCTCGCTAGATCAATTACGCCTGAATTGAGTGCCCCATACATTGGAGCTTAGAAATCATCTTCGGTACTTTCACGTGGTGTAATAATTAACAAGCTTGTCTCGTTAGATCAATTACGAGAGAAAAGTGAATTCGTTCTTCACTGAGTGTCCTATACTTTCGCCCTTGTGCCACATCTAAGCTATCCTTATAAAATGATCTTGAGCATTCGACGTCGGGTAATGGTTAACAAACTTGTCTCGCTAGATCAATTTACGCCAGAATAGTGAGTTCGATCCTCATTGAGTTCCCCATACTTTCGAACTCAGAAAATCATCTTCGGTAATTCTACGTGGTGTAATGACTAACAAGCTTGTATCCTTAGATCAATTACGTGTAAACAATGAGTTCGTTCCTCACTGAGTGACCCTTTGTGCCACATCTAAGCTACGCTCAGAAAATCAGTCAGTCAGTTATGTGCGATGCGCGATACACACTTAGGCGATCATGTATCTTTCGATACATGACTGACGAGGCAGATTTTTCCCGCAGTATTTTGCCACCCATGGCTATAGAACCCGGTCTGTCCTGCTATTTACCCATAGCTGGTGATGAAGAAGAGGATTCGTATCTTTCCCAAGGGTAATAGCACGTAAATGAATATAATGGATTCGACTGGAATTCGAACTCGGCTCTCCGATTCCTCAATAATCCACTGTGCCTCCCTAAGAAAAGCACAATGGTTTTAATTTAGTAGCAGACTGGTGAGATATTGATGGCAAAAGTTTATTTCGTTTGCCATGTTTTCGTTTGTATCAACCACCATTTTCGATTAAATCACGATTTTTCTTTCTTTACTGTGAATTAATATTTGCTTTTTATTATTTTGTTTTTTTTTTCTTTTCTTTTCGGCGTTTACTTTCTCGTTCTGTCCACATTTTGTGTTTAACTTCCTACTCGCTTTTCCTTGTCTTCACTTCCTTTATTTTCCTGCCTCCTTTCCATTTTTATTTCGCTTTTTATTCCTTTAAATCAGGATTACGTATAAAACAAGCTCGCCTCCAGCTTCAGCAGTTCACGTTCGAATTCCAGGATATGGAATGATTTCGAATACCAAATTTCACGACAACCGAACCGTTTCGCCTTGGGTTATCAAGCACAGAACAATAATAAGCACACACTTCGACGTGCAAAAATACACTGAAAACGAAAATGGTGATCAAAGCCGATTGGATGTAGTTTTTAGTCTATTTGCTAAGGATTCTTCCATTTCTTTATTTTCTTCATTTTTTCTTCTTCTTTCTAATCAAACTCTGCATCTACGTTTTTTCTTCCCTAATCAAGTTTTTTTTTTCATAGAACAAACTCTGACCCTGTTTTAACGATGTGATAAAATCAATAATTAGTCTTTTGAAATAACTTTAAGCTTCAAGGCAATGACTTTCCGTGACTCTTGTCGCTTCCTTGTTGAATTTTTTCTCAGTAAGACACGCCTTTGTTTTTCTTTCATCGTTTCGAATATCATTTCTCATCCTGTCTTTTTCTCAAATATTCACATCCTTAACTTATCATTGAACTTTCTTTCTTTCTTTCTTTTTCTTTCTTTCTTTTTTTTTATTCTTTCATTAATCTTTTTCTCTTTTTCATTAATCTTTTTCTTTTCTTCTCTATCTATCTATCTATCTATCTATCTATCTATCTTATATATATATATATATATATATATATATATATATATGTGTGTGTGTGTGTGTGTGTGTGTGTGTGTGTGTGTGTGTGTGTGTTGTGGATTCCGTGAATGGAATCCTGCACAAATAAATAAACAACGCCATAAATTGAGATAGAAAAATAAGTGTATTAAACGTAAGAATACAGACTTGAAGTGAAGATTAGTAGTCCATGAATGCGGGTTAGTAGGAAGTATATGTACAAGTCTCTGTAAGTAAAGCAAAAATCATCTCTCTCTCTCTCTCTCTCTCTTTCTCTCTCTCTCTCTCGACTCTTGTATAACTCTCTGAGAACACCCTGTGTCTGTCTCCGTATCTCTCCTGTCTCAACGTATCTCGATATTTAACAGTCCACCCACGAGGAATGTATGTGGCACAAGGCCGAGTTTAACGTGGGTTTCTCCGAGCCAGTAGGCTCAGCAAAAAAATATCCCCTTTGAACCCGCATAAGCTGGTTCAGGAACTGTCTACCTCCCCGGACGAAATTTTGCCCCTCGGCAAAGCTTCGTCCAAGTTCCTCTCTGCCAATGCAGAGAGTTCGACAGTTTGGGAGGCAATTTTCCCACCCTACTGCAACTACGGATTCCTGTATCCCATTTTTCGTACTCTCTTAAAACACTTCCAACATCTTTAAACTTCTGTACTTGTTTCATTTTAACATCTCCGTTCTGTTAATTAGAAGTGTCTATTTTATCTCCATTTTCTCTAAAACTTCGTCGTTATTCACATGTTCAATCCATGGTATTCTCAGCATCCTTCTGTAGAACCACATTTCTGTTGCATTTCTGTCTTATAGGACGACCGATATTACGTAATAGTTCAGTATTCTTTTCTCTGTTTCTTACGAAATTTTCATGCTTCCTAATATTTTGCTAAGCTTTTCGCAATGGGCTTTGGATTTCAGATTCATATTTTTTGTTTTCTGATAAAACAATACTTATGTCGTTCGAGTCACGCTTTCAAAACTATAATCCTATCGTATATGCTGAGCTACGCAACACTGTCCTCTTGGTAATTCTGACCACTTTGTGATAGCTATTGATATTTCGTTCCAACCCTCTATTAAACAGAAACACCCTATCCACAAGACCTCTTTCCGTTGCCAGCATTCTGATTAGGACTCACTCCATGATTTTTTCCGTGACGCCCCTTAGACTGATATATTTAAACTCCCAATTGAAAATTGCGCAACTGAGGTTTCATCTTGGGTCAAAGGCGGCATGGGCATTTTCATCCTTTCTCGGAAATACCATCTGAAACCGCAACCCTTTCCATGGTTCACACCAGTATGTTCGGCCACTGTAGCATACAGGAACCACTATTTTCGGGTATACCGGTGTGAGGGCTCTTGTCAAAACAGGCACCTATTCGTTGCTGTTCGGAATAAATGTAAGCGAGACCGCGAATGAGTAAAGTCCTTGTTTGCCGAAAGAATGAGACACCGCATGACCTCTAACAACTTTGGCTCCCGCGATTACTGACGGATCCGTTATAGGGTATTAAATAAGTTTAAAGCCTCTATTCCTCCCTTCTTCAATCAATATGAGGTGTTATCATCCTCCGCTGATAAAACTGAACGCTTTGCCCGTAGATTCTCCTCAAACTCTACTCTTGACTCATCTGGAGTATCCCTGCCTAATTTCCCTCCTAGAAGTGAGTCTCTGTTGAGTGATATGCGTATAAACCCATCCATGGTTTCTACTATCATCTCTAACCTAGATCCCCTTAAAGCGTGTGAACCTGATGGCATCCCTGTAACAGTCATTAAAACGTGTGCTCTCCCTGAACTGTATAATAAATGCCTCGCTGTCGCTTGCTCCCCTGTCAGCTGGAAGTCATCATTTGTTGTTCCAGCTTTTAAGGACTCTCTTGATCCGCCCGACCTTTCTAACTATCGGCCTATTAGCCTTTTACCTCCGTTTGGGAAAGCCCTATATGTTCTAATCAATGATAAATTGCTTCATCATCACTTATCGGAGGGTCTTTTCTGAGACAGGCAATATGGCTTTCGTTTCTCCAGATCAACTGCTGATATATAGACCACAATTGCGGAAAGAGTCTATCATGCTTTAGATAAAAAAATATTTTTATCAGAATATCTCAAAGGATTTAGCAGTGATTCTTACGAAAAAATGGTGTCAAGTTGGCTAAAACGTCTTATCTGAAAACCTGTATAAAAGAAACCCAATTAGTTTAGTGTCTTTTTTTTTTAAGATATTAAACTTTTTTTCAGATTATGACGGTCTGTCAGTTAGGCTTAGTATTAAACTGCTAGACTAGACTAACAGATAATTTGATTATAGTAGTAATAATCATGAAATTGTTCACAATGTACTACGAATTCTCCAAACAGCCGTCTTCAAGTTTAAACCCAAATTTCTTTTGCTATATTGACTGCCAACCCAGGTAAGAAGGTTCATTCTGTACTGCTGTTTAACCCATGATTTTTTAATGGTATTAGCGCGAATTGAGCGATAAAGAATCAACCGGAATTTGTAATTGGCTCGGCTATTTTAATTTCCGCGCCGATAGCGCTTACCATTTCCGCCCATTCATCATTCCAATTACCCGTCTCTCTCTATATCTATCTATCTATCTATCTATCTATCTATATATATATATATATATATATATATAAAGAAATATAGTCTTAAGGTGTGCTATATTTATGGAATAAAGTGCTATATTTATGGAAAATAAAAGTGAAACAAATTTTTACTACGTTAATAAATAAATAAAATAAGAAACAAAAATAAAAACGAGCAATATAATTTGACCCAAATAAATAAACAAACGTCTTCCGTTAAAATAACCGCCATAATAGAATACCCACAATGCACCACTAACCCGTATATATATAAATAGCCGAGAAAAATAACAGATTACGTGACCTGACGATTGCATATAGCATGAAACAGACTGTCACCTCTAAGTGTTGACTTCTATGTTCACTTTTATATATATATATATATATATATATATATATATATATATAGAGAGAGAGAGAGAGAGAGATAGATAGATAACGAGAATAGAGAGAGAAAGCGGGAGAGAGGGAAAGAGAGATTAACAGATTTAGATAGACATGGACTGTCTGAGATATAAAGATAGATAGTAATTAACACATTTAGATAGATAGATAGAAAGAAAGAAAGAAAGAAAGAAAGAAAGAAAGAAAGAAATGGCTAATGGATTCGTCGAAAGCGGTTGGGGGTGGCATATGGACATTCTCTACACACTCTTCGTCCTCATAAAAAGACCATTGCAAAACTCAATAAAAATCTTATAAAACTTTCCTTATTCGTCACATTCAATGAATCGTATGAAAAAGAAAGATTACTGCCGAAATATACAACAGATAGATAGAAATATGTTTTTGATTGCGCGCAAATACATTGAGGATGTCTATTGATTTTTTAAACTACTCCGTTTCTGTCTTCATTTCTCATTCTTTCTATCTCTTCCTCATATTTTATCTTTTTTCCCTCTCTTTCTTTTTCATTTTATTTTATCTACGTTTCTTTATTTCATTCCGCTTGATTATATTTTGTTAACTACTTCATCTTCTCTTTTACGTTTCAATCCCCACCCTCATTTTCTCTGTCTCTACCCTCAGCCCCTTCTCGAAATTGTCCCGATCTTCTTTTCAACGTCTCCCTTTATTAAACTCCTTAACGACTTTTGTTGCTTCAAGTTAACGAGAAAATAATTAATAACGTTGCAGAGTGAAAATTTTTCTGTAAATTAGTTTCGAGTGTTGATTAAATCAATGAGCCTTGCCCAAAATTATTAAAGAACAATGGCTTCTTTGTCTTTGACTAGTCAATCATCCTGTACACAATGCCGACAAATGGATGGACGAATATTTGGTCGATCGCTTGGTTGGATGGTCGGTCGAATGGTCAACAATGGCAACTCATCAAAGCCATTACTCGCCATCATTATGATCATAAAATAGCACCCTTATCACTTTTTTATCACTATCATCAATTTTATGATTCTAATACACTATCTTTTCTCGCACATATTCTTTGTTTTCTTCGTCGCTTTACCCGCCATGTTTGTGTCGTTAGTACTTTAATTGTTTTCTTTCATTTCTTTGTCTTTCTTCTTTCTTATTTTCCTTCGTCTTTTATATTTTAATTCTTCTTTTTTTCTTTTACTCTCTTATTTTCTTTCCTCTCATTTTGTTTTTTTTTTTCTTTGATAGTTTCTATATTTTTAATTCCTTTTCCAGTCATGTCTTTTTTCTTTCCTTTCTCGTATATTTTTGTCGTATATTCTTTACAAGTTCCTCAATTTTTTTTTTTACCTTTCATTTCTTTTTTACTTCTTCATCTCATTCTATTCGTGATGTTTTCTTACCTACATTTTATTGTTAATTGTTTTTCTTCATTTTTTTTCGTTTCTCTTTCCTCTCTTCTTCATGTCTTTTCTTCCCCCTGTCCTTTTTTCATTCCTTCCTTGTAGGTTTTTCATTTACCTCTCTTTTCATCCTCTTTCTGTCCTACTTTTTCCATTTTTATTTTTTCTTCTTTCATGTATCTTTCTTTCCTTTCTTTTTTTTTTTCGTCTTTTCCACTTTTTCTATTTTTTTCTTTCACTTGTTCATTTTCCTTCTCCATCTTTTTATTTAGTTCTCTTTTTTACCTACATTTTATTCTTTTACTTCATTTCTTTCCTTTTTTTGTTTCTTTCCTCTTTTTTTTAATGCCTTTTCTTCTCTACTTTCTCTATTTTTGATACTTTTTCATTCGTTTCTTTTTGGGATTTTTCCGGGCTACTTTGGCTTGGTATCTACAAGGAAAATATCTACATTGAACAAATTTTATTTTGGAATGATATCTACATAGTAAAACATATTAAATCATATAAATAACATAAAGAAAATGTAATTAAAATATTAAAAATGTTTCTTTTATTTATATTCTAGTGATAAACAGCATGTTGATCGGTTAATATGGCTACACCGTAGAAATTTTAATTTGGAATATGTATCTACATAGTAAAACATACTGCTACTTTGGTTTATTATCTACAAGTAAAAGATAACAATTCAAAGTAGCATCTTTTTACTATGTAGATATCGTTCCAAATTAAAATTTGTACGGTGTAGATATTTTTTCCTTATTATATATTTATAATAGCAAGACAGAGTAGCACCGTTTATTCTTCTCTCTTTTATCGTCTTTTCTTTCTTACTTTCTCTGTTTATAAATACTTTACTTTCTTTTTTTCTTTTTGACGTCGTCTTTTCTTTACTTTTTTAATTCTTTTTCTTACACGTTTATTTCTATTTTAGCACCTCTTTTTGTTGTCTTTTTTCTCTACTTTCTACTTTTTAAAATTATTTTCCTTTCTCCTCTTTTTCTTCTTTTTAACGTCTTTCTTTTGTTGATTTTGGTTTCATACATTTTCGTTCATTCCTTTTTCTTCCCTCTTTTTTTCTACTTCTTGCTTAAATTATCTTCATTCTTGTTTTTTTTTATACTTTTTCTTTCATTTGTTTTCTTTATCTTCTCACTATTTCCGCCATCTTTTCTTTCTTTTTCATTTGCTTATCTTTCTGGTCTTTCCAATTTTCTTATCTTTTCGTGGTCTTTATCTTACCGAATCTTTCTTTTAAATACATTTTTCTCTCATTTCTTTGACTTTTCTAACCCTCTTTTCTTCATCTCTCTGTCACTATATTTTCTCTTTTTTATTCTTTTTTCTCATTTCTTTTTTCTTTTCTGTGATTTGCCTTTCATCTTCTCTTTCTTAACTGCTTCCTTCTTCCTTCTTTCTACGAAGAAGCTACCTTTAGTTTGTTAATCTCTATCTGTCTTCCCATACGAAATACGTTTGCTAAAATTAGCCTCGTATGGCACAATTCCCAATCATGGATTTTAGAGTGAGAAATGCAGTTATGGCGGTTGTTTCATACCAAGCTTCTAAACGATTAACATTTGAAAGTCTACATTCAAAGGGTCTTTTTGTAAAAGGGTTCAAGTACTGACCATTGGCACGAGTTTCAAACAAGCCACTATTTCAGCGCGTGTGATGCTAGACCGCACAAAAAGAAACAATATATCATATATTTATATGCATTATTATTGTTAATAATAATAAAAATATTTCCTTTGATTTATTTTGTATAGACATTTCCTTCCAAGTCCCAACCAGAAACCTGAAGTCAGAAATGGCATCATGACATTTTCAACTGATCATTTTTGTAATAAAAAAAGATCAAACACATTTTACATAGCTAGAGCTCTTCGTAATGTGTGAGCTATAGTTGTGAGTACAATTTGTTTGTATTTCTTTAAAGCATTGGCTACTAGGAATCCTTTCAATGAGTCTATCAGAACCTTTTCCAACCAATCCAAAGGCTCAATCTATAACTGAACGTATTGATGTCTTCAGGTGTTGCATTTTTTAGATTTCTACTTGAAGATATTTTGTATTGTCACACATGTTTTGAAGATCTTCAAGATGCATTACAATTTTCAAGGATTGCCATGTCAATAAGAAATGTACTATTATTATTATTATTATTTTTATTTTCTTTGATTTCTGGCGTTTACACATTTCTTTCCGGTTCCCGCCCAGGGACCTAAGGTTAGAAATGGCATCATGACACTTTCCACTGACAAAAAAAAAAAATATTACATAGATAAAGCCCTTCGTAAAGTGTGGGCTGTAATTGTCAGAACAATTTTTTGTATCTCCTTGAAGCATGGACTTCCAGGAATCCCTTCAATTAGTCTACAGCAATTTTTTTCCAACCAGTCCTAGGGCTCCAACTACAACAGGGATTGTTGATGTTCCCATATGCCACATTTTCGAAATTTCTATTTCAAGGTCGTTGTATTTTGACAACGTTTTGAATATCTTCAAAGATACATTGCAGTCAGCAGGGACTGCCATATCAATAAGGAGGCACCGTTTTTGTTTGTGGTCTTTAATAACAATATCTGGGCGGTTGGCCTTGATTGTTCTGTCAGTGTGTATTGTGTAGTCCCATAGAATTGTAACAGGTCCTATCTCCGTAACCAGGTCTGGGTGGTGTTCATACCAGTTTCTTTCAGTTTCCTTTCCGTAGAAGTTGCAGATTTTCCAGTGCAGATATTGGCCCACTCTGTCATGCCGGGTTTTATATTCAGTGGGTGCCAACACCGTGCAACCTGATACAAGATGATCAATCGTTTCTGGATATTTATCACAGAATCTGCATTTTGGGCTGACACAATATTTTAGTACATGTGCTTGATAATTCCTAGTTAGCAAGCATTGGCCCTGTGCAGCAAGGATAAAACCTTCAGTTTCCGCTTTCAACCCTGCACTACGTAGCCACTGATGGGTACGGGTTTTGTCTAGGTCAGCTTGTTTGGTACGGGCAGAGTATTGGCCATGAAGCGGTTTATCTTGCCATCGCTTCTGTATCTGATCGGTTTCATTCGTCTTTGCTGTCTTTTTTAAGTATTTTGCAGTTTCAGGCGGTTTATTGTGCTGTAGTTGCATCTCTACGCCCATTTGGAATTCCATTTTGAATTTGTTGACTTCTTTCATTACGGAGTAAAGACGCTTACTACTTTCATGTTCCTTGACGCATACCATCATCCAGTCTTCTGTAGTTTCCAAGTATCTTTGGAGGCCAACTGTTGTAGTTTTGTAGGACAGTTCTAGTTGAAGTAATCCTCTGCCTCCTTCGGATCTGGGCACATACAGACGATCAACATCAGCTTTGGGATGATGCATGCGATAGCAAGTGTGAATCTTTCTCGTTTTGGCGTCCATTCGCTTAATTTCAGCTATGGTCCAATTAAGGATGTTAAAGCTGTATTGCACCACAGGGACATCCAACGTGTTTATGGCTGATATCCTGTTTTTTGAGCTTAGCTCAGTATTTAGTACCAGACGTACACACCTGTAGTACTCTTTTCTTAATTTTTTCCTTCATTTGGGGGTGTTGTATGCCATCTCCTTCGCTAATTCCGAGGTACATATAAGCTTCCTCATGCTCCAGTTCCCTAATCTTTGTGACAAAATCTAAATCTATTAAGGGTGTTTCTGTAATTCTACCTTTCTTGAATGTTACATTTGCATATTTATCTAATTCGAAGTCCATACCTATGTCGTCACTGAAATATTTTACAATATTGAGGAGGCCTTTCAACTCATTGTCGTCTTTGGCAAAGAGTTTGAAATCATATTATTATTATTATTATTATTATTATTATTTTATAAAATAAAAGCTAGAATGTATAAAATCTTGGAAAATTCATATTGAATTTATTTTCATTATCATTACGAGAATTGTCAATTTCATCATTCTAATTAAACTAATTAAAGATATTTTATAATAATTATCACCTTAATAATTAATGCTGTCAATACACTTGTTATGTTTAAAACCGGAACCAATTTTGTTCAAATTTTGACTCGATCTTTTGGTATAAGGCTTTTTGGTATAAGATAAGCCAAGATACAAGTGAAAAATATCAACAGCCTTTGCTTGACCAAATGATCTTTAGTGCTAAATCTCAGAGAGCTTGAATGTCAGAGCATTTGCCAAGAAAATTGACATTTGCTTTCAGTCGGACAGATTCATACTTCCTGTTGCATATTAATGGTGTATTAAAGTATAAATATGCTGCGTAGTTTGGCTTTGCCAATACAGATGACAGATTTCATATTCTGGGTAAAAATCCGCTTATTACTTCATCTTCTAACTCTCATTGTTTTAATCTTCCTGCGTCTGTCATTATTACCTTTGTCTTCATTCACTCCTTTCACACACTATTCATTTTTACGGTTTTCTTACGTCCCTGCAAATTGCAATCTTCAAATATTTAAATGCAACGTCAATCACCATTTTCTGTATTGTTCAATCCTGTTGTTGTAGTGCATTTCGCCTCCCTAAAATCTTCCCATTCTCTTTCTCAATTTCCCCTCGTGTTTTAGTGGCATTGTCACCTTGCTCAGATTAAATAATTAAAAAGGCTTACGGCCAATCACGTTGAAACACCGGTTCACGTGCGATCACCGAAGTTAAGCAATGTCGATCCTGTTCAGTACCTAGATGGAATATTATGTGTTGAAATTTTGGATGTGCGAATGGTGTATTGGATAATGCCGCAGAATTGTTAATCGAAGAGACGAGTTCCATTTACCCTCTAATCAACCCATAGCTAGGGGACAGAAAAGGTGAATTCATACTTTGTTCCCAAAGGTAAGTACATGTAACAAATTTACTTACATTTGGGAAAAAAGTATGAATTTATCTCTTCTGTCCCCTAGCTATGGGTTGATTAGTAAAAGTAAAATATCACTAAACCATTATAACCTCCCAAAAAGACTAGTACAATCTAAAAATATTTCCTGGCTTTAAATAACCTGCAATGTGTTGATAAGCCGTAGAAAACGAATCAATCAATGATTAAATTAAATTGTTTCTGTCTCTCTGAAAATAGCTTTCTCTTCATTTTCAAAACATTTCTAACAAATTCGGTTCACTATGTCAAGTAAGATAATTTTTCTCTCAAGAATATATCTTACATATCTATAGGTCTACCATTCGTCCATGCTTAGAATATTGCTGCCACATATGAGCCGGTACCTCTGCTAATTACTTGGATCACCTCGATAAGATCCAATGAAGAATCAGCTACATTGTTGGTGCTGATCTGGCGGTACGGCTCCATTCATTTTGCCATCGCTATAAGGTTGCCTCTCTGTGTCTTTTCTATAAATACTTTCATGGTAAATGTTCAGATGACCTTTTCGCCAGGGTACCTAATTTTTTTTCTATCTACTGTCCTCCTGATTAATCTCTTCTCATTCTGCTTACCATTATTGTTTCTGTTTCTAATTCTTCCCCACCCTGTAACACCTTGTGTTTTAGTGGTTTTACTACTTTGCCTGGGGTGATACCGATTAAAATTATAAAAAGATGTTCTCTATTTGATCTTGAAGTTTACACAAAATAAACTCATATTTTATATCTAAATATTAAATCTTAATTGACAACATTGACAACAAATTTACATTGAATGCTATGAAGTATTTTGGTATTATCAGGGTGACCAAAAAAACGGGAACTTTTTAACAATCCAATAAAACCAAGAGTGATGGAAGAAAAATATTTTATTCATAGTAATTGAAACCTTAAAACATGCCATTTAAGAAACAATGATGGAATTCTTTAAAAAATTACGTCTTGCAAATGGCGTCTTCCCGTAAGAATGCATTCTTGAAATCTGCTGTTGAGATTCCTCATTGACTGCTGCAACATCTCAGCTGGGATACTGTGAATTTCATATTGAATTCTCTGGCAGATCCAGTCTCTTCAAAGTTATTAATCCAACATTTTATCGTGTGTTTTGATGCGACAGCACCATGACGTCCTAAGTTGTAAATACGTCGGAACTCCCTCTGTACAGCTATCAAACTATCACCGTTTTTATAAAACATTTTTATGGTTAACGCACGCTGTTGTCCGTTCCATTGATCCATGGTTACTAAAATGGCGAAATGTTTACTTGCTCAAGGTCACTGTCTTGCAGTGTTTTCACTTGCTCATGTCTGGCAATACGCACTTCAAAAATTTCCGGTTTTTTGCGGTCACCCTATGTAAAGGGTGTTCCAATCACTTGGTCCGATTTTAAATGTGTATTAAGTTTAAGCGTCTAATGATTTTTTTTTCTTTTTCTTTCAGATTTGGCGGACATTTGGGCAATATTATTTTTCACACATAATTGTCATGACTTAAGTAACATGATTCAATAGAGAAATAAATACATTTTCACTAATTTTCACTGATTTATTTACTGCTGACTTTGATCCGTCTTAATGAAACACCCTTTATTCATATATGGAACAATATTTGTCAAATTAATATATCTTTTTGTTTGTGATTTGATGATCGATATGAGCACGCATTGCGCTAGGTTTAGTCAGGTTAACCTACGAGAGAGTGTGGTGAATGTGTCACCAATATTATTTTTACCTAGGAGATTTTTTGGAATCTGTTATTGGTAATAATGTGGTTAGGCGTTCTGAACTTTTTATGGAAAAAGTTAAATGTAAGGGTTGTAAAGGCAAAATTCATTTTAAGGGTTTTCTTGTTCATCGTTAGAGTGCGTGTGGTTCGGGTAGAATAACATAAGTGTGCGTTTATTTTTGCTTATATAAGGATAATTGTTTCTCTCTCTCTCTCTCTCTCTCTCTCTCTGTGTGAGCGTTTATGTAATCGTATTCAGCAACCTTGTAAGCATATTTTAACACGTCAGTTGCTTTACCGATAAAGTTGCAGAGGCTACTGGCTTAAGATAAAGCCATATTTTACACTTCCTGAACACCAGACAGATTGGCTTTTTTAATCTTATTTATATACGCCATTAATATTAGCTGTAGTATTTGAACGACCATAGAATCATTACCCGAAAGATGTAGTAAAAGGCCTTTGAAAGAAGTACTAGTCATACATTAACATTGACTATGGTCACCTCAAAAATTTCATTCAAACGTATAAATACATACATTACACATACCTTACACCTCTAATGTAATTCGGTGTATAATAATGTGTTTTCTATATTATGTCTCCCAAGATTATCCTTAAATTCGATACACACACACACATACACATATATATATATATATATATATATATATATATATATATATATATATATATATATATATATGCGTGTGTAATACCATATACATACATGTGTCATAGCCGAAACTGTCTACATATGTTTATATGTATGAGTCCCGACGGACGACCAAGTATGTATATGTGTCTGCATACATCGATGTTTGCGTTAGTACGATGAATGACAAAACGACGAAATTTCCCCCACCACTTCCACAATAACACCAACACACGCAATCTGCATAAACCCAAATTTTTTAAAACATTAATCAGTTTGTCTGACGATCGCTAAAGCGTGAAACCCAGGGTCACAAACTCACATCTATCCAACCAAATATATATATATATATATATATATATTGCAGGGAGAAAAATGTGTTATTTAGGGCGAATGTGACAAAATGTAACCGGGGTAGGATTTACATCAGTGAAAATGGGAATTAATGTAACGAAATCAGAACATGTTGGCAAAATACATATGGGAGCTAAAAATTGAAGAAGAAACAGTAGTAATAGAATGAGATTAGCGGAACAGACTGCAATCTATGTTTTGGGCGAGAAGCGGTAAATGGAAGAATTGAAGAACGTGAATGAATTAATAAACAAATGAAATGAAATTATTTCAAACTGTCGCGGCAAAATGGAGGAAATTCCTTCTGAAAAAATGTGTGAAAGAACAGTCGAGCTCAGGAGCGTCCAACAATAAACTGCCGTTGAAACACCCAGGTACAAGCACACACACACATACACACACACACACACACACACACATATATATATATATATATATATATATATATATATATATGCTAGTAGAGAAAGGAAATGAGTGACTTAAAAAAATCGTTTAATATTTATATTTTGCGTCTTAAGTGTCCGATTTTTGAGATGGGAGTCCGGCAGAATGGGTAGAAAATAGATAGAAGAAATTGCTTTTATCCATGTTTTTAGTCTCGAGCAACGTCAGCTTGGGAAAAATAATAAAAGATTTAATTATGTTAAACGTGCGCAAATGCATCCACAGACAACACATTTTTCGTTATCCATCTGATGAAGTCATAGAGGCAGATTCATTTCGGATATCAATTTTCGTAACATATTTCATAAATATTTTTCCAAATGTCAATAATTATATATATATATGCGTGTGTGTGTGTGTATGTGTGTGTGTGTGTGTTTGGGTGTGTGCGGGTGTGTGGGGGTGCGTTTGTGCCTGTGTGCATGACGTAGCCGAAAGAAGTATGAGAAAGTGGAAAAGTTTTTGAGTGATGCGTTTCGTCCTTTGGGACGCCATGGTTTATTTTTGCATTCATGTGACTACACATGCGCACGAACGAGAAACGCTGAGAATTTTAAATACAAAAAAATAAAAAATATATACTTTTTAATGTGTTTTGTGCATATAATCTTGCTGATTTCCTTTACATTTTTTTTATGTTTCCATCATTAATTATTTAAAAAAAATGAGGACTAATGAATTTGTAATTGCAACAAACAGAGATTTTCGTACTCAGTTTATGTTATGTCGGAAAAATGGTGTTCCGGAAAGAAAATAGTTACTTTTATATTGAAAATTTCAGGACCACAATCTCGGTGGTTAAAAGAAAGCCATCCGGAAGTCTTCGAAGCACTCGAACTTCCGGTTGATGGAAAACTAGAGACTAGAGGCCACCATTTGGAGGATGTCATTTTAAAAACCAAATGAATAAAATCTACAGAGCTTTTTTTTTTAAATCAACAGTAAAATATTATTTTTAATAGCAGTTGCTTTGGTCTTTTTGTCAACCTCTAAAATGAAGGTAGCATTTCTGTCGCATCCTGTATTAAATATCCATGTATGTTCTTTATACAAACATTTCTGAAGAAGATAGGATGATGATGAGGAGGAGGGGGGATGGTGAGGATGATGATGATGATAGAAGTAGGATTAATGAAGAAGAGAAAAGTTAATAAAAGAAAATTCCTTAAAAAAATAAACAAGAAATAAGCATCTCTAGGAATGCATATGTCTGACCAGGCACCAATCTCTCCCTCACACTCTTCTCTCTATCTTTCTCTCTCTATCTTTCTCTTTATTTTTTCCTTTCTCTTTCGCTCTTTTTATCTCTGTTTTTTCCTCTTTCTCTCCTTCACACACTCTGTCTTTCACACGTACACACATAAGCACAAAGATTCAGACCCTCTTTCTCTATTTTTGGTCTTATTTTCATTTGGGTGGGGGTAGATTCCTTCAGAAAATTTAGACCATCAAGTAAATCATCAGCTTTTTTGCTTGCTGCATAAAAGAAAAGTGCTGATTCCCAATGTCTCTGCGTAAATCTGTCCAGACACAATAGGCAGGTATTTAAAAAAAAAGAAATGAAAAAGAAATTCTTTACCTTCGTATTTAAGTGCTTACTGGGCACAAACCTTTATTTAGCAACGAAAAGATGGCGCAGTGCATAGAATAAAATAAAGAATAGTGCATTCATCTGTAACAAGGCGGGAAAGAGTTGAATATAAAGATTAATGCTTAATATTTGGCTTGTAAGATAAGAGTGAAAAATAGATCAAGTGTGAAGAAGAAGGAAACTGTTATAACAGAGTATCCTTTTGGTACATTCCTTAATCGCTTACGTACTAGAGGACCTACCAGCATTTATTATTGGCAGACGAGGACGATACTGTGTTGATGACACATTCAGAAAGAAAACTGAAAGTATTCTTAGACAAGGTAGCAATAAAAGAAACAGAATATTAAACGTAAGAAAATACATTACATAAAAATGATATTAATAATGAAAAAAATACCAATAATCGACCAAGTCAAGATATTATGGGATTTCAACATCCCAAAAACCGTATCTTTAACGACATCAAGTACTATTTTATTATTTTATTAACACCAGCATTCAATGTGCGATATATATATATATATATATATATATATATATATATATATATAATATATATATATATCAATAAATATACATTTTCTCACCGGTAGCTGTGATAAAATGTATATTTATTGCATATATTTAATAGTAGCTGTGTTATATTACATCGACGACTATTTTATTAACACCAACACTCAATATCTCTCATATATATATATATATATATATATATATATATATATATATATATATATATATATATATATATATTATATATTGCGTTAAAGACGACTGACAATGTACTGCGTTTAAGCATTTTATTTAATTTGTCTTGTGTTCTTACACGTGTTTTCTTTTCTGGGCACAGAACTCAATAATGTAAAACAGACGCTAGTTAACAATGGTCTTTCTAACTACCTCATCGACCACCACATCAGACTATTTCTTTCTATATAACTAATAACTATACTGAACATACGGATAAAAACAATAACATTAACATCTACACAAAACAAAGACATGTCAACTATAAGCAAGACGAATTTTCTCTTAGAAATGTCATGAAAAATACAGAACCCCAGTCGACATTAACAAGAAAATTAATTATCTATTACAAAAAATTTAAAACAAATAACCTTATCAAAAAAAAAATAATAGCATAGCCGTAAAATCAAAACTACAAAGCACCAACAAATGCCAGCTTAAGGAACTGTGTTCCTGATTAAACCAAACACTGAAATAATTATATTGGTCATACTACTACATGCCTATCTACACGACTTACGTTACGTCGACCCGGCCATAATTCAATTTAATCACGCACAAAGCCTAATAAACTCTATCCGAAACATACTAGGAGAAAATACAAGTATAACAGGCTAATTCACATGTAAAAAAGACAAAAATTAATGGAAGCCCTAATAATAAAAAGGAAAAGCCAACACTCAGTAACATTAACTATGAACACGGCCACAATATGCTGACCGTGTTCGGAAAATAAAACATTCCTATAACTTTGGACACATACATAAAAATCCTAATGTCTAAAAGAATAGCTGAAATGGCTCGGATATGCAGAAGTTTGGGACATTTTTTTCCACGCTTTGCATCCAGAAAAAAAAACACTTGTACGAACACACAAAAAAAATATAAATAAGTAAAATGCTTAATCGCAGTAAGTTGTCAGTCGTCTTTAACGTAACTTGGATAAAAGGGATCTATACATACATATACAGGGTGTGCCCCCTATAACATAGTCACTTTTTACTTCCTATAACTTCCTGTATTTTTTATCTTTTTCAGATCCAATGCATTCAATTTCATTTAATATTTTATTTATCTTTTCTATTTTATTTTATTTTTTTTGTAAATTAATAAACATTAATATTTCTTAACTTTAACCATTAATCTTGTTTGTATGTCAATAAATCAAGAAAAAAATCAGGAAAAATCTCATGATCGATGCGGTTATTCCTGAGGATTATAAATATCAAGGACAAAATATTGAAAAGCCTAAAAGCTTCCGAACTGAGGTTGCCAGAACGTTTCTAAAGATCTACATTAAGAAAATCGGAATAAACCTAGTACACCATCGCTTCAGAAACCTACGTCGCTTGGTTTAGCAAATATTCTGTGAAAGACGTTAACTGTTTTAGGTTGCCCAATTTGATAGGGAACACACAAAATGCAAGATCTCCGGTTGAAAACAAAAACCAAAAGAACCGTGCAAATAATAATAATAATAATAATAATAATAATAATAATAATAATAATAATGACTAACCACTCGCTTTCGAGTAGAATACACGCCCACCCTGCTAGGCCGGCTAGCTAATTCCTTACTGCAAACATCATCACAAGCATATTTGTGTTTCTTCCAAGTTTTTGTTTTGGCGTTTTCTTTTAATTAAATCGTTAAGATAAAGAATCTTGTCTAAAAATAAGATTTTATATAGTTCACTCTATATTTTTAAACCGGGAATATACACAGAATTTAAAGGAAATGCGTTGACATGTTCACACGAAAATGCAAAATCACACTGGGTGAAACAAAACTCGATTACATTGATTAGCGAACACACTGCAAGGCTATGATAGAGAAACAAATAAATAACAAGAAATAGCAAGAACACAAATATTTCACCCTTCCTAAAAAAAAAATAGACGGATAACAAAAATCACCAGGCATACAAAGCCATAGTTCGACCAATCAGAAAGTATTCACAACCTGGATGTAAGAAAAGAAATGATTAACAGTCAAAGAACTTTACAAAGTAACAAAAATACATCGCTAAAAGATATCCAATAGCAGTAACAACTAAAATTTATAGCAGATGTAGGTAGAAGGGGAAATAATATAATGAAGGTTTTGACTTTTCACACTACGCTAAACAAAAGTACTAGGAAGACTTGAGAAACCTTTTTTCTTGAAAAACTGTTTCAAGAGAAAGATTTTATTAAACTCAACTTATTTTAATCCTAACTGTTTAGTCAATGAATGGTCAATATTTCCTGTATGGAAACGGTTAATAATTGCCGTATATACTCCTGACATCATTTGAAGGCCTAATTTCTTAGCTAATTTTAAGGGAGTCGCATCTTACACGAGATATAAAATTAACGTATGTGCTGCTGACACTGGCTACGCCGTTGATCAAACTATATATTCATTTATTGTAGTCAAAATGTACAGCTACATTTAAAATAAACATCACGTGTTACACGAGTATATACGGTACCATTATTCTAATACCTGAAATTTTATAAACTTATAACACAGTAAAAAAAAAAGAAATTAGTGTGACATGTTTTGACGCTAACCTCCGTAAGAGTGACTCGTTACGCCTTCTCGGTTTAATATTTTCAGCTGATATGATCTGAAAAGACGATTGAATCCATTTCTGCTAAAAAAAATTCGGCTCATTGTACCGTGCTAGACAATTCTTTTCTCCAGAATCTATTTTGCATATTTGGAAGTCTACCATTCCTTTAATATTGCTCCCTCTGCATATTTAAAGATTCTTGATAAAATCCAAAGAAGTATCAGCAATACTATATGCCATGACCTGGCATAAGTCACTTTCCTACCGCCATAATGAAGCTTCTCTCTGCCTTCTCTGTAAATACTTTCATGGTAATTGTTCGGATAAAGTCTTCGCTATGATTGTTTTATTCCCCACACCCACCGCTACAGACAGTTAATTGTATATAAGGGGACTAGTTAGAACTTTTATGGAAACAATGATGTATTATGGTAGATGTAGTAAGAAAGATAGATAAGAATTCGTTGTTTTGGTGTAAGGAATATCGTTATATGTTTAGGTCAATATTTGTGGCTAGCTAAGTTTAATGTTAAGATAGATGAAGACCGTCCTTTTCCCCATTCTCCATTTTGGCCTTTTGCCACATTTCTGTACATAGTAGAATAAATATCACTGTTCGCTATGGTATCTATATTTCATAGAAATACTAAAAGGTTATACAAAAATTCCTTAGACATCAATTTATTATAACGATGCAGTGAAATGAGTTTATAATAGTTAATGTTTGAAGGTAGGCTTAATTATATAAATGCATCAATATTTGGATTCAAGGTAATGGTTAAAGCGACCCAACGTATACAAAAAGTAGACATTATCTTATTATAAAATGTCCTTTGTAAATGATTCTACTGCTTTAAAAAGTTGAACGTAAGATTTATTCAACAAATGAAGAGATGAATACAATGTCAGATTTTATTATCAAAGTCGATGTTTCGAACATAAATGTTTATTTATTAAAGACATTTTTATGTTTAACGTTCTTTTTTATAGATACAAGTATTTAAGTAAATGCTCTGTTTATAATAAACAGTATTAAATAACATTTACCGGCCTGAATGTCCGAGAAATTTTCATAGAAAATATTCGTCCTTTGACAGGATTCGAACCTGAATCCTATACGGAACCGTCATTTACGCTGACGTGCCTTACCGACCAGCCACAAAGGAGCGTTCGGTAGCGTTTGGTTTACATTTGATACGCCAGAGCAGTTATGAATGTACGAGATTCATGGAAGATTGAAGTTTATAAGCAGTAAATTCAACCTTGTCTACCGAACGCTCCTTTGTGGCTGGTCGGTAAGGCACGTCAGCGTAAACGACGGTTCCGTATAGGATGCAGGTTCGAATCCTGTCAAAGGACGAATATTTTCTATGAAAATTTCTCGGACATTCAGGCCGGTAAATGTTATTTAATACTGTTTATTATAAACAGAGCATTTACTTAAATACTTGTATCTATAAAAAAGAACGTTAAACATAAAAATGTCTTTAATAAATAAATTGTCGGACTTTGTCCATTTCTTAATATATAAATGTTTATATTAAACAATTGATATTGGTAACATTCACTATAGTACCTTCGCTATGGTGACTAGAATTTAAGCGCAGTACTAGATTAACTGCAATGTCTCATCAATTCATAGTTAGTTCTATGCTAACAGTTTCTTTTCTCGCACTTCTCGTTTGTGGAACTCTCATCCGGCTTTATGCTTTCCAGTCAACTTTGATCTCTAAAAATGTAAATGCAATGTCAATTGCTATCTACTGTCTTGATTAGTTTACTAATCTTCTCATTCCCTAATGTTTATCTCATTTTTTATTGTTTTCCACACTCAGTAACCGTTTATGTCTTAGTGACTTCATTGAGGTGCGTTTATGATTAAAAAAAATAATTACTGCCGAATTTTTATAAGCCTGTAATTAATAAAGGATATTTTTTAAATCTATAATTATTTATTTCTAGGATAACTGATTTTACAGTGTTTTATTAAATTGCGTATGCAAATACATTGCACATTCTCTAAATAGAACAATCATTACACTAATATATAAATTTTATTTTGAATGGTTACTTTGCTTGGTTTGCTGTGCATTCCGTTGTCAATTTTTATCTTTATTCTAAACGAGGATATTCAGCGGGGCCAGAAATCGCATTGGCTTCTAAAACTGTCATTTTCACTGTCGCCCTATGAAAGTTATTCTACATGCTTCTATGTGTAAATTCTTACGCATGTATTCTCTAGCTGTCTAGCATGTGCGTGCGGGCTTGTGGGCTTGCTTTGATGTTCTTGAGGAATTTAAAGAAGCAATTCCAAGAATGTTTCCCTTCCTTTATTCCCAATTCTTTCGCTCTCCCCACAGCCCCGTTGCTGGTTTTGTGTTAATAGGTCAATACTGCTGCATATTTAGAGTGCACGGCACCTGACAGTCGCAGTAATAATCACCTGTAAATGGGCGGAGCCAAAAAACTGAAAGAAAAATACAAAGGCCACGGCCTATTTTCACTTTTACTTTCACTTTTCTGATTGCACTCGAGCATGACAAGGGTGTTTCGTTTCATTCATTTTCAAGTTTTGTTTATTAGTACTGTGCTGCACTTTTCTTGGAAGTCAGTTTCGTGACGTTTATTTTCGAAAAAAAGGATTTACTTTTCCAGAACCCTCCTTAGTTGTCATCTCCAATTTGTAAAAGTGAGTGTCAAAAGTATTTTTTCATGCAAGGGGGCGTGTATTTGGGAATCCCCCACTCCCAAAAATAAAGATATGAATTTGCAGAATGTAAAGCTTTTAAAAGAATATTTTATTCTGTCATTGTTATTTATAGAAAAGCCTGATTATAGCACGAAGCATAAAATTTCCTAAAAGTGTAAATTTTTTCGTTCCCGGTCACCATTTCTTAAACGTAAAAATATGACTGACTCGAAAGGAATTCATTCACTTATGCATAATAATAATACAGTTATAAATAGCTACACAAGAGAAAGATTCTTTTATTCTTTATTTTTTTATTTATTTTTTATTTTTTTTATGGAGGTGCCTACATATATATTTCCCTAAGCTAGACACTTCGTCGAGGGGTAATGTTTAGCAAGCTTGTCTCGCTAGCTTAATTGCAACTGAGTGCTCCACACTTTTGGCCTTGTGCCACATCTAAGATACGCTTAGAAAATCACAATTGCGGCACTCTGACGTGCTGTAATGGTTAACAAGATTGTCTCGCTACATCAATTATAACTGAGTAGTGAGTTCGATTCTCACTGAGTGTCCCATACTTCGGCCTTATGCCACATCTAAGCTGCGCTTAGAAAATCAACATTGCAGCACTCCGACGTGGTGTAATGGTTAGCAAGCTTGTCTCGCTAGATTAATTGCAACTGAGAAATGAATTCGATCCTCACTGGGTGCCACATACTTTTGGTATTGAACCACATCTAAGCTACGCTTAGTAAATTACTATATATTCATTAAGATTAACTTTCGTTTGACTGGAATTTTTCAGTGTATGATGTATGATCTATGTGAATATTATTAAGCACTGAGAAAGCTATTATGTCAAAAATCAATTTTTTTTCCTAAAATAACTGCTTCTTCAGCAGTAAGTTACAGACATATTGATTGAACTAAGTCTCTATTTCCAATTTATGTTATTTCTATCTATTAATCTACAGATATTATCGTTAAAACTTTATTTTTAGTGGATACCCCTATCTGAGTAGATACTCCGTTTATTTATTAAACGACATCTTATTAACCGGCCCGAATTTCCGAGAAATCTTATTAAGGAAGAATATATGGATATTAACTAAAAGTGACGTTTAAGTTATAAGATCTGTCGGGTTAATAAATCAAAATCCATCACTTCTTTAGAATTTGCTTTGTTTACGTTAGGATACGAAACTGAGCATATATGTATATTTCGAGAGCCCGAGAAAGAGTTGCGTTTATAAGGCACTATTCAAATTAGCGTGATCATCGACGCACTTCGTCTAAAGTACGCCAGAGAGACCATATTATATTTAATAAGATTCCTCGAATATTCAGGCCGGTAGACGAAAATAAATAGATATACTGTTTTATAACTAAACGGCGCGTCTACTCAAACATGGGTATATGGTACCGTGTCCCTTCAGGACATAGGCGACCATGGCTCTCCACTTCTCCCTATCCCTTGTAGCTTTCAATAAGTTTTGTCCCCTTGCTACTTCTCCCAGACCATGTTCTGTCATACACTTGCGTAAGCCCTCTAGCTATGTAACGCGTTGCTTTCTCTTGTCCCTCTTTCCCTCGATTTGCCCTGTGAGTATCAGATTCCCCAAGCCCTCCTTTCTCATTACATGTCCCAGAAATTTTAGCTGCCTCTTCCTGATATTAAGTACCCGTTGCCCGTGCTTGATTCAAAAATCGTACGACTCATACAGCAATTGCTATCACTTGACTTAAAATAATTTTTGCCCTTCCTTGCCTTTAAAGGAGTGCCCTTTGCCGTGCTGATGTTGCTACATGCCTTACTTCTTGCCTATCTCACACTACGAAGTTTTTCTAAGCTCTATACTAAACATTAAATCTATTACGAAAAAAGAACTAAACCAAATGAACACAAAACGATCAGCTTTAAAAAAGGACTCGTAACTGGAAAAACCGAATGAAAAAAGAATGTTAACAACAAATACTTTTTCACACCAAACCCAGCTCTGCGGAATCAGAATCAACGCTGAGTTTAAGCAAGCGAATGAGCCAATTGGAATAAAGTGCCATGCAGATTTAAATTTTTCCCACTTGTGACAAATGCAGCTGTCGATTTTTTTGCATGCTAACATGCTAGTTAACATTCGTGTCAGTCAGCTGTTGGCTCTCACCCTGGCCAATAGAATCTTCCTGCCTATTCGTGGAAGCCAGCTGTAGGCTCTGACTGTGACCAGTAGAAAATGGACGCAAACTACATGAAAACTGCGTAGAAGCATGAAAAAATCGATTATTTCCACTATCGATGGGTGTTGGGAAATGCAAAGTCGGCCTTGGCCTTCCCATTAACTTTGGTGCAAATCCGTCGAAAATTGCGGCCATGCATTCGTTACACACACACATATCCTGACTTTTATAGATAGAGATAAGCTTCCTCCTTGTTTGCATTCTCTCCAAAACATTATCGTTGCTCACACGCTCGGTCCACGATATGCTTAGCATCCTTCTGTAGAAGCATACTTCCGTTGCCTCGAGTTTTTTCTTCATCTTTGAGGAAACCGTCCAACATTCGCTGCCGTAAAGGAGAACAGATATCACGTAGCAGTTCAGTTCCCTTTTCTTTGTTACCAATGAAATTCTCCCTAGCTTTGGAATGTGTCTCTGGCCATCCCAATATGTCTTCGGTTCTTGGTGTCGCACTTACAGACCTCTGTTAGAACATTTCCCAGATATTTAAACTTCCGCATCTGTGCAAAAATAACGTTTACGTAAACAAAATATAATTTTGTGTAGGATCTATTTCAGCTCTTCTTTCACTGGGTTTGCATTGCTTACGCGACCCATTAACGTTACTGTTATTCGATCTTTCCCAAGTGTCGCAAGAATTAGGATTTAGCCTTTTCAAAATATAAACTATGAGCTGGAAGTAGAATGAAATTATGAAAGCACATACTCTGAATCGATTATAAACATTCGCTAAGGCTTGTATCACTAAAACCATTATAAAATAAAATCAAATAAATTAAAATACTTCGAGCGCAATTGTATGGCTTCAACTAAATATATTTTGAACGGAATTGTATGCCTTCAACTATACATAATATATATATATATATATATATATATATATATATATATATATATATATATATATATATATATACTTATCGCTAGTTGCAGTTTAACCGATTTCGAAATGTGTTCATCTGGAGAAGAATAATCAGTGGATGTCATAATGTGCGAAATTCTGTGTAGAGATAAACAAGCATTCTATTTCTTTCTTCTTCTTCACCCCTCATTGCCCCTTCTCCATCTTGCTCTATCTTTAGATATCGAGCACTGTAATGAGAAAGACGGTTTCCATAAAATATTATCTCCCAGAAAAAAACCTAATCTTACTTATTATAAAATGCAGATTGTGTGTGTGTGAGTGTGTCTGTACGTTTATATATTGGATAGGATTTCCTACATTTTTCAACCGATTTCAACAAAACTTCACAGGACTGCGTAACATTATCTTACGGTTGTTCTGACAGCGCCAAAAATTGGAAAAATACAATTGTTTTTGCACGAAATCAATTTAAAAACATGATAAAACACGATTCTGTCGCCAGAATGAAAAGGGGACAACTCATATCGAGTTATACTTATTATAAAACCCAGGTTGTTTTTTGTGTGTGTGTGTGTGTGTGTTCGTTTATATATGGTATGAGATTTCCTACAATTTTCAACCAATTTCAACAAAATTTCACTTTCTTTTGGCAGGTAGTGTTTCTTATTGTCTTGCACACTTTTTTCTTTATTTTTTACACTCAGAATGCTTTAAAAATTCCATTTACAAGACAATTGTTTATAATAAATTTCTATTCAATCGATAGACTCATAACGATTGAAAACAATGTTTTTGCTTGAGTTTGGGTTTGACCAATTCGTAAAAAAAAAAAAAAAACTATTTACGACATGCGTGTCCGTCAACCCTAAACAATAATCTTTGTCAATTTTATTTTTCAGTCTTTATGATGGTCGATACTTGATCTATCTCTTATTGTTACATCCCCGGTCAACGCCGGGCTCTACTGCTAGTCATATATATGCCCCTGAACACTAAGCTATCCTCGGATGTTTCGGGGAATCGTTTGAATATTTTCAATTGGATGATGTTCCTTGGAGATTTTGGGGTGGTGTACCAGATTTCTTTGGTGTTCAACACTTTGCTTCTTTTCAAGTTAAGATGCGTTTCTTCTATTGTTGCTTTTTTTTCTCCTTTAGTTTTTTCTAGTTTATTGTTCTGTTTTTTCTTTTCTAATTTATTGTTTTTTCTTTTCTAATTTATTGTTTTTTCTTTGCAAATTTTTGCTTCCGTAAGTTCATTAATGCTGACACTCTCCCCCCTCTCTCTCCCTCTCTCTCTCTCCCTCTCTCTCTCCCTCTCTCTCTCTCTCTATATATATATATATATATATATATGCATGTATATATGTATATATATATATATATATAAATATACCAATTACTTAACCTCTTTAAGCAGAATTTTTCGCAGCATGAAGAAAAGGTCATTATTCATGAAAACAAGATATCTAATAATTTTTCTTTCTATCGTGTCTTTTAAGGTTAGATATCGTTCCTAGTGTAATCATATCTTTCGCCATTATTAATCCCACGTTAGAGCAAAATTTGATCATAAAAATGCTTTTTTTTTCTTTTTTGCCATAATAAGATGTCTAATAAAAATGATGTCTGAATTTTTTTTAACCATGTACAATAATTTTCTGCTATTTAAAGTATAAACCAATTATTTGGGGGCCAATTTTTAAAAAAATTACCAGGGTTGACTCATACTTTTGAACTGTAGTGTATATCGGTATAAAAAATCTCTTTGAGAATAATACATGCGTGTCTTTTCTTTATTTCATCTATTCTATTCCGTCCGTGTTTTAAGGCGTTACTATATCATGGATATAATAATGCCTATAATAGGAAATACATACTGGAAATATTCCTTTCTTGCATAGTGTCTACATTAACAGATTTGTGGAGTTTACCAGACAGTAAAAGACGAAATCTTACTGAGCTTTTAGTCATCTGCATGATTTTCGTTACAACTACCCATAAAAAAAATATCCAGACTGCAGATTTACTTTCTCTTTGCTAAAATACCGTCAACCTGCAAATGTAAAAGTTTTCTTGATTCGGTTGTAATGGATTATAATCCAATACAAGGAAAACAATTAAGAAAGCTTTTACATTAACACTTGAGCACACAACGACTCAAACTTTTGAAAAACATCTTCTCTGTAATTTTCTTTAACAGACATTCGTTCACATTGTGTTTTGAACCGATACCGCTTTTCTTTTTCTATATGCTTTGTCCCTTCAGGATGTTGGCGATCATGGCTCCCCACAGTTTCCTGTCTGTTTTAGCTCTTAATAAATTTTGTCTTTTCGTCATCTCTCCTAAACCATGTACCGCCATCAATTTACTCAAGTTCGCTAGGTAAGGTTGTGCGTTGTTTTCAAGCTGACTTTAATCTGTCCTGTGAGTATCAAAATGTACATGTGCCCTAGAAATTTCAAACTGTTTGTTCCAGGTTTATATAAGTGTTCTCTTTGCTTACATTGTCTCTCAAATTTCGTCATGACTCACATGACCATGATATTCTCATCATCCTTCTGTAGAACCACATGTCTGTTGCTTTAAGTCTCTTCTTCATATGTTGATTTTCATAGCATAGCTTAGATGTGGCGCAAGGCCGAAACTATGGGGCACCCAGTGAGGATCGAACTCACTCCACTGCAATAATTGATCTAGAAAGACAAGCTTACTAACCATTACACCACTTCGAGGCGCCTATCTTTTCTTCATAAGTGAGGAGATTGTCCAGTTTCCTCGGCTAAATTACATAAAACTGATACTACATTATACTGTCGTACGCTTTATGTTCTTCTTAATGGGTAGGTCCCTGAAAGTATTTCTTAATATCTAGTTCGCTCAGGCCCTCGTAATCAACGCAGGTGTATCCCAGGGATCACTTCTCGGACCAACCCACTTTTTACTTTGCATAAATGATGTGCCTAAGAACATGTTCCGATCATTTATTGGAAGTGCACGCATTTATCGTTGCTGATGCAACGATAAATGCGTGCACTTCCAAAACTCTAGACAAAAAGAAATTGGCAGCTGATCTCTTTCTTATCCTCGGTCTAACATCTCAGTGGGGAAAAACTGACTGGTTACATTCAATACCTCGAAGACCAAAATATTAGGTTGGTGCAAAAATAATGACGTAATAATGTCGTTTTTTGATGTATTTTTAACGTCAAAAACGACATTATTACGTCATTATTTTTGCACCAACCTAATAGTTATATTCCATCACTACCGTTCAGATACTGAACTATCACCAATCACGATGAATATATTTTCCCTCAGAGCACCAACTGGGATTTAAGCTCAATCCAGACCTTGTGGATCTCGTACATACTGCACAGATACTACACCACCGATCTTAGCCCCGGGCCGAGAAGGTGAACCTGCCATCCGACCGACGACCAACTTGCCAACCAATAACCTACTAGGTTACCAGACCATACTACTCAGATCTGACTACAATCTAGACATTCCTCACGAAGCAATCCTTTTCTGTACTGTTATAAAAACGCACGTCGTTTTGGTGTAATAAAACTGACCTTTTTGTTAAATATAAACCTGAGCCTTTTGTTTCATCAGTGTCTTGGCTGTTCACAACTTTCTTCAACATAAACCAGCTTGTAGTGTCATCTTTATCGATTACGCAACAAATGGTGACCACGACGCGGTACTCTTTGGTGAGATCCTGCCTTCCTCGGTCGATCCATCATTAAAGTTCGTATCGTCTCACCGACTCGACCCTGTTTAAGGAGGAGGTTTCCATTTGCAAATTGCAATATCTCCGATAATTCGCCCGAATCGTTGAAGTAGACGGCCAAGTAGCAACCATTCCACCTTCCTGTCGCTAACACGTTCCTGCAGGTCTCGTCATCCGCGGACCCAACGATCGAGTTCCCGAGAGAGACTCTCACAAACTGTCATTGTTAGGGAAAGACACAAAAAGGCCTTATTCTCTCCGAACTTCAAAACTTTGTTGTTTCGGTTCCGAAACATTTTCTCATCCTTCCAGACTTAGCCAACAATCCTGTTTTCCTGACCTCGAAGCCTAACCTGCCATCCAACCAACAACCAATTTCCCAAACAATGATCTTCCAGGTTACCAGAACAGACTATCCAGAACTGACTACAATCCCGGCATTCCTCATGGAACAATCCTTTTCTGTGTTACAAAAGCGCACATCTTTTTAGTGTACTAAAACTTCTGTTTTGTTAAATATAAACCAGTGCCTTTTGTCTCCTGGTTTTCTTGGTGTTCACAACTTTCTTCAACATAAACCAGTTTGTGGGGTTGACATCCTTATTGGCCCAGCAACAATACGATCCATCGCTAAAGATGCTAGAAAAATGGTCGGTGAAAACGAGAAAATCTGAAAATAAGAAAAATCTGCAAATCAACTGTGATTTGCAGATTTTAAAAAAATCTAGATGTCTAAAATATTAAAATTTGCAAACCATCTCTGATAAAAAAAAAAAAAATGAAAATATAAGAAGATCTGAAAATAAAATCTCCTTATCTACTTTATAAAAAAAAATTGTCAAAAAGTCTAAAAATAAGAATCTGAAAATAAGAAAACCTAAAAAAAATACAATCCTGATAAAATAAAATTAGTATGTCTGGAAATAAGAAAATCTGAAAATAAAAATAAAAATCTCCGAATCAACACTGATACGAATATTTGAAACGCCGAGAATAGCTAAATATAGGGAAAATCTGAAAATAAGGTAATTTACTCTGACTGAAAATCTGAAAATTAGAATCTGAAAATTAGAATCTGAAGAGAATCTGACTTAAAGAAAAATCTGAGACTCAACTCTAACAAGAGAATCAACCATTAACCATTTGAAGAATTTTGATGAAGCACACCAAAATTAGCGTAGTCTCAGCCACTTCCAGAAACTATTCAGAAACTTTTAAAACCGTTAGAACTCTATTTGCTAACATTTCACAACAGTCTAGTTGCGGTTTCATTCATCGTGCCATATAACATTACTGATTACTAGATCGCGGAAACCTTTATATAAATCGAATTCTTATTCTGTCAGAGGTAGGCGAGATTCTGCACACATTTTTACACAAGGGAAAAATATTAAATCTTTTCTTTTAATTGATTACTCTTCTTAAAGAAGCCTGGATTAGCTAAATGGAAACACTAAAGGCGCATAATGCAACATTGTTAAACAGCTGCATCTGGCTTACTGCTAGATATGTGCACTTTGCAAGGCAATAAATATTTGCTTCTGGCTTTTTTTTTTAATTCAGAGATTAAAATTTGAATCAAGAATTCTTATTTGCAAAACAACTAGAAACAAACACAAACGCGGAGTCAGTATTTCGTGTTACTGAGAATTTCTTTTTTAAAAGTTATCACGTTCATCAGAATTCTTTCTTTTGCAACATTTGGGACAGCATCAATGGCTGCTCGTTATTGTGGCTTTATCGGTTTTTTTACGGTGCACTGTGTCAGGCACAAACAACATCTGGACGCAAAAAAATCGAAAGTCTTTACAATCCATTAAGCAAATGATATCTCAGTAGCAAATAAAATCCAAGCACATAATCTCAAAATGCCGACTGCTTTCATGGCTCAGCATGAAGAATCATAAAGACTTTGACAGACTATCGTTGAATGCATAAGTTTGATGGCAAAGGAGCACATCCCAAGACGTTTCTATTCCCAAACTCAGTTGGTGAATTCGTTCACAATGCTATTACTGTTTTTGTGATGAACTAAGAAATATGATAGCGCCTATGTAGCTTGCGATTCCATCCATGAAATTCCAGATCGTTCGAATCGAATTTAATATCAACAATGAATATTTGTTCTAAAAGAAATTGATCTGTGGTGATCCTAATATGCACTGGAATCACTTTACGAGATATCGAATTAGATTTAGCATCAGAAATGCCAGGTACGTCAACAGATTTAGATAGAAAGCGTCCTCGGGCCAAGCAGGTGAAGATTCACACTTAACAAGTTGTCCGTAGCTGCACCTGACCTGTAAACAGGTGTCCGATCGAACAGTGTTTGGGATGTGCACAGGTTGGTCAAGCGGATGACAGGAAGATATATAAGGACCCCACCTGAGATGGAAAAGACAGAAAATCTCTCACATCCTCGCGAGAAGAAGAATAGAAATTCGGAGAGGGCCCACGCTTATTCATCGATATTAATTGACGAAATCCAGAGGGGAAAAAAGCAATAACTTTACGTATAGTTGATTTAATCTCGTGTTCGAATTAGTTTTTACAGTGTTAAAATTATACGTAATAGTAGGATATATATGCATAAAGTTCAACGAAGTTTCTTTGCTCGTGTAAAGAAATGATTTTCCCCTAAGCAAAGTCAGGTTAATCTTCTTGAGAATTTTGCCCATTTTAAAATGTAAATTTCAAACTAAGCGTGACCAAAACCAAAGACTCCAACGGTACAACGGATTTTAACAGTTGAACCCGCAGATTAAGGGGGATACACATAACGGACATCAGAGGCAGTCAATTGCAGTTCCATAAGCCGATTCTGCATGTCTCGTTCCATATGTGCCACAAAGGAATGTTTGTGTGAGTCACTTCCAAGCATGTAGAATTTCGCCTTAAAAAAATTCACGCCATCAACATTTTCTTCTACTCTTAATATCTTCCAGCTGCAACCAACTCTCGCAAAGCCAAACGACGTTTGGGTATTATGACGGGAGCAAGTTTTCGTGAAGCTGGAAGCTTTTAGTCCTCGAGCTGCAAACTTAGTCCATCATCCTAGAAGAAGCTCTCACCAAAGAAGGAATTAAATTCTTGGATATGACAACGACAATATAATCACTTCCAGTTTTAGAAAAGTGTACCAAACGGTGTACACGACGGTCTGCCTAACGGTGTGCATTGTGCACACTTCGATCAGTTGCTCAGAGAAAAGTTAGACATATTTCAGCATATCTTTATTTTTTCTTAAAATATTAAACTCGATGGTCATTTGACACTATGATTAAGTTACACACATAGAAGAGGATGGTTTGTGATTTTATCTCAGTGTTTCGAGTTTTATGACCAGCGATAAGGCCTGTGAAAATGATTTTTCATAGCAGACACTCAATTGACCAATAAACGTTTTGGGTTAATTCACAAGCCGAACGTTGACGATTTCAGGTTGCAGGTTTAAATTAGCGGTCAAAGCTAGGATTGAAGGGTGTTGTGGACGAAACTTTCAGACAAAACTTTCAGGTTTCTGATTGGTGATCCAATTATAGAACATTTTGTGCCATATTCTCTTTGGTAAACCAACCAAAGTTCATTTGACCTTTAATCTCAAAGCAGCTAGGATTCTATAAGTAGGTCGAATGCAACTTATGCAGGTGCAGAGAATTTTGACAGTCTTTCAGCTCATTACCTCGCAGTGACTTTTCGATGTGGAAACAAACTACGGAAGGAAAAAAATAAACAACAGGTGTCTTGGATTTTGATAGATTCAAATCCATTAAATACAGTAACCAAGTCATAGGAAAATATTTTTCAACAAAATTCTATTCTTGATAGAATTTTGTTAAAAAAAAGATTATAATCTTAATAATTTTAAAGTGCCAATTATCAATTTCATCGTGACACACGCTTACTGAACGTTTAAGGAGACTAAATAGTATATGCAAGCACAGTTAAGCACTAGGTTATATGTTTCATTAGTGGCGAAGTCCGGTTCGCAAAAAAAAAAAAAAGCGAAGAAATTTTGCTCACCAGAGAAGAAAATAAACTAGCAATGATGATAATTGCGTGGAGAAATCGTGCTAGGTACTTGAAAACGTTTTCTCCGCAATTGTCTTATTATGCTTTCTGGATGTTTGTAGCTTCCGCATTAATAAATTGGAGGTATTACTTACGGAGCGTTTGGGATGTATATGTGTGTGTGTCTGTGTGAAAAATTACTTTTTAATATTACTGTGCTTTTAAAATACATATTCTAGATATATCTGAAGTTTTACACACACAAACACACACACACACATATATATATATATATATACATAGATATATATATATAGCCAGACAAACCTTATTTCACCTAAACGGATCGTTTTGGCTAAGGAGGCAAGGTGAAACGCATATTTCTAGTTGTTTATATATCTTTTCAAACATGCATCTGTGCGATTTTTTCGACGGACTTTCATGTTTGTAGCTTAAAACCTTTTTTTCCTCAGATTGATTTGATTATTGGCAAATCAAAATTCAGGGTTTTTTCAAACACATATATATATATATATATATATATATATATATATATATATATATATATATATGTGTGTGTGTGTGTGTGTGTGTGTGTGTTATAAACAGATTCTTTTTATAGATAAAATATTTATAATTGCTATAAACAGAATTTATAAATATTTAAAATCTATAAAAAATTGTATAAACTTTAAATATCTTAAAATAATTTCGGATTTATCCATTTATATATATATATATATATATATATATATAGAGAGAGAGAGAGAGAGAGAGAGATAGATAGATAGATAAAACATTTCACCCTAAGCAAGGTAATAAAGCCACTAAGACACAAGCGGTTACTGAGTGTAAAAGAATGAGAAAAAAACATTATTAAGGCGCGAGAAAATTAAAAGTAGGAGAATCTAGAATGCAGTATTTAACGATTGATATTGCATTTAAATTTCTAGAGATTAAAGTTGTCTGGAAAGCAAGAAGCTGGAAGAGAGTTGTAGCATAGAACTTATGGTCGCATCTAGCCATTCCGATATAAAATGATGACAACTTTTTGTCAATCTAGTACTGCGCTTAAATTCATAAAGTCAGGCTAGCATAAACGAAAGTTCACCAGAACAATTTGCGTGAAAATATTTATAGAAAAGTCACATGGAAGCTATGATTGACTAAAACAGAGATGCCATGCCATATATATATATATATATATATATATATATATATATGAGTGTGTGTGTGTTTTGGACAATAAAAAATATTAAAAAATTAAAATCATCAGACACACTGGGTTGTATATTAATATTCTTTCGTTTTTATTATTTCAGTTAGACAATTTTCTTAACGCGACAAAACATTAGAACGCTCAAAAATTATGAATGAGAGTATATGTCTAGAAAACCGGAAGCCAAACTCGCTACAATTGAAAGGAAAAAGAGAAAAGTGAGTGTAAATTGAATTAAAACGGTAAAAAAAAAAAGACAAATAACTACGACATTCTACACGTACGCACAGACTGGTGCATGGGCGCACGCGTGCGAATGCGCATACAAACGCACACATACACACACAAAAAAACATTTTGCACCAATAAAATTTGCATATAAAAAATAAAAATCCAGAAGTATAAGCAGTCAGTTGTTATCAGATCCAATCAGATCCAACGGTTCCTCATACATGATGCATTTTCGAACCCTACAGGAGGACGCATATTTATCTGACAAGATTTTTCAATTATTCAGTACGGTAGATGTAGATGGATAAAATTACTGTTTAATTAAAAAAAACACAGCTTCTACTCGAATATGGGTATCCATAAAAAATAACGCTTAATCAAAATAAATTAAAAATAACAATATATCGGTTTTAATAACATATATATATATATATATATATATATATAAGATGTAACATACCTACGGACGATAGTAGATATGTCCCCATTCACATGAATACAGTAGTAAATATGTATGTTGGTCTGCTGATGAAGATTGTGGAATTCACTTCACACACTTCTATCAGTGGACTATTTTTCTACGCGCTACTGACAAATCTTATTCTTATGTGTGTTGTTCTTGTCCTAAGTATTATAGTTCATTACCAACCTTCTTTTGATTATTCTATTCAGTAACATTCCCAAGACTACAATATATATATATATATATATATATATATATATATATATCAGTGTAACGAGACATCCGATTGCTTCAAGCCGGGATCGAAACTCGACCGATTTGACATTAGTTAGAGACCCTTACCCTAGGATATATATATATATATATATATATATATATATATATATATATATATATATATATAGTGTATTCAGGCAACATATCATTATTCAAACATATATCGTTAAATATATCAGATAACAAATGTCTATTATGTTTGATCATGAGTCGCTGTAAGCTGCATACAAAAACATTACAAAATTTGGATATTTTTTTATTATACTCTTTCTCGATCTGAGCTTTCGGCTCACATGAGCCATCATCAGTTGTTATATGTACATTACAAGAGAGACGTTCACCATCAAAGATGACATTGTGTTATGTTTACATAGAAGTTTGCTATGCGACGATAACTGTTGCGGAAGAGTAATCGCAGGTTTTACATTCGTAATACCGTTCTATGACATCGTACATGTTTAAATAATATATATATATATATATATATATATATATATATATATATATATATATATATATATATATATATAACATTAAACATACGAGGGAAAGTGAACATTATCCTCACTCTTGTCTAAAGATACGTTATGGCAAAAGTGCGGATAAGTTTTGACTTACACTCATATAAAGCCTGATATGAATGCATGTATTTTATAGGTTTTAAATCCCTGCCAGTAAAAACTGGCAGGCGATGCTTGTTATAAATCTAAATAAAAAAATAATGAAAGGCAATTTCAATTCCGTCTTGCTTCCTAACGCTGACGAATTTAATTTCGTTAATTAATTTTATAACTCTTAAGTCTTTGAAGTCCAAAATAAAAAAAAATAATTAATTAACCTTAGCACGATTAAGTCCAAATGAAAATCTCCCAGCCCCTACCGGCTGACCGTCTGACTGACCAAAATTTCCCCGTCAAACAAGTCTGCTTTATATAAGACCTTTACCACACGCATACAAAAATTAAAATCATTTATCGATTTTTCCCTGTTTTCACAGTTTCAATCACATCATTCCTGTAGTGCAAATATTACATACGTTAAGAATTAATTTCTTACCCGCTAAACCAACGTAAATAATTAAGAATAAAAAAATTAAAAATAAATAAATGATTTATCAGTTGCTAATTTCTTTTTTTGTCTACTAATACTAGTAACTATCAGCAGGAAAGTTCATAGCTGGTTACATATAATCTAATTTTTAACAGTCGGACTAACATCTTTGTTTTTACTTCTTATTCTTGGTATGTGATTCCGACAGCCATGGTGTGTGTACGCTTTCTTCTGGTACAGGGTTTCCCTCCTGTGACCAATTTCAACTGTTGGGTGGGCGATGAGTAACTGAACAGAAAATGGCCGGTGATTGGAAATTTTGGTGGGTGATATAAAATTTTGAGTATCAAAATATATTTCAACATATGCTATCCACCCCACTCCCCAACCAAAAGCGTAGGTTAAATAAATGGAAATAGTTAGATGACATTTCTAGATAAGTTATAAATATCCCGCAAGCAAACCTGAAAAGTGTTGGTGATTCGTAAAAAGCCAATCAATCAATCAAACCCATAATTTCTAAACACGTGACTTCTTCTAGGAATAATCCCTAATCTCGTGACGTCATAGCTTTTCTCCTTTTCCGATATATACCTGGACTTAAATAGCGTAATGCTGGAACTTTCTTTACACAACCGCTGACAAGAATAATTTCCTTAATATAACTGACTGCACTCGCGTAACATGTTTTTATACTAAAGTTCATCTAATACTAGGCTCTGGAGCTGCTTATAAAGTTATTGATAAAATGGTTGCGATGAATGAGATGTGTGATATGAATGAAATAAAGTGGTAGAAACAAGATTATGAGGTTTAGGAAGAGATTACGATTGTAGGTTTCAGGGAAGCTTCCACACGGAAGTCAGTCATATAAAGTAACAGTTCTTCGGAAAAGCTGTTTATACGAAAAAAAAAAATCGCCTTAAATTTAGAATACGGAGGAAGTGATTCGATTCTGTGTAAGTATAAGGACTGTAAAAGACTAAACTCGTGGTACTAAAGAATGAGTCTAAAAAGAAAAAAAAGCATTAATCCCCTAGTAAAGAAAGACAGCCGTAAGTAGAACGATTTTCAATAAGACAAATGAATTAAATACTGTTTTCGTTTCTTCCTAGTTTTATTTTTCTTCTTCTATATAATCCCTTTTTAACCTAACACTTAAAATACTCCCTAACCTAATAGTTTAAAAATGACTTTCGTTAATCATCAACCTGGAATAAAATCCCCAATATTCATATAATGGGAGAGCTCTGCAAGAATGGTTTATTCTCCCATTTGCATTTTCCCCATTATGGGCATTATTATATCTGTGATATAATAACACCGTATTTCACAGACGGAACGGAATAGCTGAAAGGAAAAGGAACGGCAAACATGCTTTGTTCTCAGAGATAGTTTTATAATGCTACGTCGTACACAAAATTATATACACAGAGATAAATATAACATATATTTACGCAGTAAGCAGGGTGAAAGGGAAACGAAATGATAAGGTCTTACATATAATATGGAGATTCTTCTGTGTTTCTGGAGAAGCAATTTTTAGGGCTACAAATTCAAACGGACCGGATTCATCTACTACGCTCCGTGCGGTGACACATTTCATGAACAAGAAACGTCGAGTCTTCGTTTTCCCAAATTGAGTACTGCGAGCCCGTTGTTTCTTATCCGGGGAAGATATATTCCCAAAAAGAAAGCAGTACCATGGCTTTGTAAGCTACTAAAAAAAAAAGCAGCCGCTCGGTTTGACTACCGTAAACCGAATGAGTAACTGACCACTTTCGTCACTTTATGGAGTGACAAACGTGACTATCCCGACTAAAGAGAGATAACTGCCTTTTATATCCTTACATACAGTTGACACAACCTATTTGTGATTTTTGTTCAAAAATTTATAACACGGACACGGAAACTTGCACATACACAGAAAACTGTTTCTTCCTGGTTCCAAGTATATATCCTTTTTGCTTTCATTTTCCTTAAAACTTTCCCCCGTTTCTCACATGTTTAGTCAATGGTATTCCTGGCGTGATCCTATGGAGGAAATTGTCCAGCATTTATTGCTATGTAAGGAGATCGCTATTACATAGCTGTTCATTGATTGGTTGATGGTGTTTAGCTAGCAATAAATGATGGACAATTTCCTCCATAGGATCACGCCAGGAATACCATTGACTAAACATAAAAAAAATAAATAAAATCTCGTGTTTAATTTTAGATTTAGTAAATAACCTATCTAAAATTAAACACGAGATTTTATTTATTTATTTTTTTTAGCTAATTGTAGTTTTAGTGATACAAGTGTTACTAATTAACCCATAGCTGGGAGACAAAAGGTGGATTCATACAATTCCCAAGGATATTTGCACCTAAGTGGATATAACGAGACCAAATGGAATTGAAACTTGGCTCGCCGATTAACAATTATTTTTTGCAAAATGTTTTCATCTTGTACATTCCTCACAAATTTAGGCAAGCTGATTTCAATTCTTTTTCTTCTAAGAGTAGAATATTCACTTGTCTTGATTATTGCACATGCAATATGTTCTCTTGCGCAGTAATTGCGATAACTCAAGACAAGTAAGATCAATTTTAAAAAAAAACCCTTTACTACGTTCTTCCACGCTTAACTTTCCGCAGCGAATGTATGCAAACAACCGTCACTAATGGCTGCCGCGACGCGAATGAATCCGAAATTTTACTGCCGATAACTCCAAAACGGTAGATTTTATCAAATTTATCGTCATTTTCGAATGAAGTATGTACATTTACACCTAAGGATTCGGTTAATTATTAATGCAAACTGAGCGCGGGTCCTGACCTGCAATTTTTCCGAGGGGTCTTTTTCGTCGGTTCGTCGTTGTAGATAGATGGACATGTTAACATCTACCAAAGTTCAGCCCTCACATCCAGGCGCATTTCATCGTCCTGAAAAATACATACAATCGTGCATTTCAGTTACAGGCATTTTATATGCTAACTATCAGGTCATCCCATAAGTTCTGTCCGAATTTTGAATAAAGAAAACAAGTGACCAAATGTTACATTTAATTACAGATTCAATCAACAATGTATTTTCCCTGATTATCTATGACTTCCTTCCATCTATTAACAAGCTTACTAATTCCATTACTGTAAAATTCTTTTGGCTTTCATTTGAAGAACTCACAAATGTCAGTTTTAACCTCTTCCTGTGTTACAAAAGCTGTTTCTTCCAAATGATTCTGTAAGCTACGAAACAAATGGTAGTCTGAAGGAGCAAGATCGGGAGAATAAGGTGGATGAGGAATTTTCTCCCAACCAAGTTCTTCGATCTTTTGTTACGTGATTCTTGTTGTGTGGGGTCGCGCATTGTCCTGATGAAACATCACCTCTTTTCGATTCACTAGAGCAGGTCTTTTTTTCTTCAAAGCTTGGTTCAAACGCTCTAATTGCTGACAGTATATTTGAGCATTAATTGTTACATTAGGTGGTAAGAATTCAAAGTGGATTATTCCTAGGTGATCCCACCAGATTGAAAGAAGAACCATTTGCCCATCAAGTTCCCTTCTCGGCTGTGGCTGGGGACCTTCCCCTTTACCAAGCCACTGTCTACGACGCTTAACATTTCGATAAAAGATCCATTTTTCGTCGCCAGTCACAAGTCTATCCAAAAAAGGTGAAACAAGTTGGCGAGAATGGAGAGAAGAGCAGATGTCAACTCGGGATTTTAGGTTGTTTTGTTAGACAATTCATGAAGCATCCATTATCCAAGTTTAGGAACTTTTCCAAGTTGTTGAAGATGACGATGAACAGTTGTATGGTTTGAACCACTGCCAATTCCTCAACTGATAAAGCAGGATTTTCTTCAAGGGCTACTTCAAGAAGCTTTTCATCAAACTCAACTGGACGTCCAGTTCTATCTTCATCTTCAAGGGTGAAATCTCCACCTCTGAATTTTGCAAACAATCTTCTGCATGTTCTTTCATTCACACATTCCTCTCCATAAACTGAGTGAATGTTTCTAGCCGCTTCGGCTGCTGAGTTTCTTTTCTTGAACTCATAAAGCATTATGTGCCTCAAATGATTCTTGGGTACTTCCATGTTAGCAGGGTTTTAATCAAACAAAATTTAATTTTATTGTTCTCTGAAATAAAATTTGATCTGTTTAAATGCATCCAAACATAAAAATAATGTTCAGCTCCATTAGACATTATAAAATACTCTTTAAATTTCGTTCATTTTAACAAAAAGTTAAAATTCGAACAGAACTTATGGGATGACCTGATACACGTATAGATTTCCTTTGTTATAAATTGTTTTCTAAAAAATGTGTCATACTAAATTGTTCACGAATATTTAGTCGTTGTATCCAGTTTCGCATGATTTGACTTTCTCTTTATTTCTCTGCAAATTTGTTTTTTACGAGTACTGGGATTAATGGGAGTGGCCGACAATAACAATACTCGTTATTCCGTGTTTCTTTCTTTTAATGCTGTTTTGGGATTTGCCTTTAAAAGCGTTAGCTAAGAAACGGATAATAACCCAACACCTTTCACTGTTCTACATTTAAAAGCATATTTTGTGACTAGAAGTACTCATGAAAATTTCACGTTTTGGCTATTTGAGTTTTCTTGTGAATCTTAATACTTCAATAATGATTGAATATATACATGATGAGTTCTACGTCAATAGAATATCCGTAGAAATCTCATCGTTAAATATTTGAGCTTAACAAATTTAACAAAATATTGCAATAACAACCATAAATATAAATTCTGGTCGTTATTTTAAGAAGTAAGGGGGTACAAATGAAACGATTTGAAACTGACAACGTATTCCGCTTTATTGAAACAGACGTTAAACACTTGTATTTTCTTTCTTTCTTTCTTGCTTTCTTTCTCAAAGAAGCCAGTATCTCTGATATGCGTTCTGAGTCTTTCCACGCTATCAAAACGGAATAGTCCATTATTTATGCGGCATTAGCAAGAGACGCTAAACACTTCTATCTTCACATCTTATTTTTATTTTTCTCAATGAAACCAAGTAGCGTCACTGTATGTCTTTTCCGTCTTTCCCCGCGATCAAAACGGAATAGTTATTTATTTGTGAGTTACTGGCAGGACGTAACGGTCATGCTAAGCAAAATTATAATAAGATTATGGAAATTCTAAAAAGTAATCGATAATTAATAGTTCTTAGTACTTCTGATAATAACCATCAGAATTCCTCGAAATATATATTGAGAAGTAGACACTCCTTCAGCCAACACAGCCAACAGCGTCTCCATCTTATTTTAGACTTTTAATTAACCTGGGTACTTGTAGCTGAACAAACAAGTGTTACGATGTGTAAAAGAATCGCTAAGTACTTTTGTTGTCATCGACGTCAGGAGAATAAGTATTTTATACCATACTGAGACGAACTGAATCAACTTGTGGAAATGTTCAGTAATTTAGACATTTTAAAAGAAAAACAAGACTTCAATTTATTTGTGATTGCCGAGGCCAATGACTCCATTCATGAACTTTCGAATTGTTACATCTATTTTTCATTTTTGCTTTGGTAGGAACAACACCGTTCTCCTGACTTAGTAAAGACCATCTCAGATCTTTTCCGTTAATTCGCTCCAAATAATCTAAAGTTACTTTTGTTTTTTAATCCGTTTCACTCCAAGCAAGGCAGTACAGCCACTAAAATGCTAGGGATTACAGGGTGTGGAGGAATTAGGAACAGAAACATTAGTAATGAGGAAAAAGATAAAAGACTAATCAGAAAGACAATAGATAACGATTGACATTACATTTACATTTTTACAGATTAAAGTTAGCTGGAAAGCATGGAGCAGGAACAGAGTTCGACAAATGAGAAGCGCTAGAAAAGAAACTGTTAGCTTAGAACTTATGGCTACATCTAACCAGCCCAACTGTAATTTGATGAGATCTCGACGCCAGTCTAATATTTCGGTTAAATTCATTTAAATTCATAAAGTCTAGTTGCCATAGCGAAGAGCTCATCCAAGCAATTACCATGAAAGTATTTATAAAAAATGGCACAGAGAGACAACCTTACTGTAGCCGAGCTGCCACATCGATACCAGTAATATTGCTGATTTTTCTTTGGATCTTATCAAGTAGCTCCAGGTAAATATTAGGGCCACCAGAACCTATATGGTATTAACATTCTAACCATAGACGAATCGTAGATATTATTTATCGCAAATATTAACTCACCCCAAGAAATGATAAATTTTAAATCAATGTTTGTGTGATTTATTTTATTAAATTTTAGGAACTGTTTTGAAATTATAAATGTTAAATCAAAGGTTGATTTTTATTACATGCTTGGCAATCTTTTGAAATTATAAATTTTAAATCAAAATTTGTTTAGCTTGCATCGCAACAAATCCAACCCTCATAATGAAAAATTACCAAAAATCAGGGAGTTATTCACATATCCTATGTGCGGATGATATTCCAGGTACATAAAAAGAATTTTTTACAATTTAAAAAATGAAAAAAAAAAATCTGTTTTTGGCTTGTTTATCGGGGTGAGCGCGAACGTAGACCCCACACTTAGATATATCGCACCCAAGTTGCCCACATTTTTGATTATTGCAAATGTCAAACCAACCGGAGTTCAATGAAAGAAATGAAAATTCTGGAAGAATTTGGTGTGAATTTTAGTAAATACAAATTCTTTTTATTTTAAGGTGAATTAATATTTTGGTGTGAATTAGCAGAAAAGATCCCTCATGGCTAAACAGCTGGATTAGGAAGATAGTTTGAAAATCTAATAATTCCTTGGAAGCATTTGGTAATGTCTGCTACAAAGTTCGAATCTTAACCTGTTAATCCCTACCGTCCCTTTAATTGGTGTTAAAGCGTTATAAATAAAAACCTATATTTAATAACATTTTTTTAGAAGTTTAAAATTGATGACTTTTATTTATTTGTTTACATTTATTTAATTTTTTAGAAGCCCATAATTAATGCCGGATCTTCATTTTTATTTTTACGATTAAAACTAGGCGTTCTATAAACTATAAATTAATACCGTCACATTAAGAAACCTATAATTTATACTGAATTTTAATTTTTTTGAACCAATATTTTCTAAACCAATGATTGGTTCCATGTTTTTATAACATATATACTGGATATTATTACATATTTTTTTTTAGTGAATAATGGATATTTTCTAAACCTAAAATTAATAGCGGATATTTTTTTATACCTATAATTAATACCAGATATTAACTTTTTTATAATAATTAATTAATGTTTTAGAAACTCTAAATTAACAGCGATTTTCATGGGCCTATAATTAATAAAAGACTTAACGGTATACATTAATGAGATGATAGAAATTTCTGGTTTCATGTGGTACTGATAAAAGTATCCCAAAATATGGAATTTAGTATGAAGGACTAACAAACACCTGAAGAAGTCCGGAGCGTACAACGGTCGAAATGATGAGGTAATAAAAATATTAGGGCATTAGTTTGATTGAATATAATAATATAACTCCTCATCCAATAAATTTAGACAGAAATTACTATAAGGTTGTACTAGCCCCGAAGTGGGAGGGTTTGTCTTCTAAACTGGAAAATTATCATCAGTAATTTCAGTTATTCTCTTATATGGAAAATCCTTACAGGGCTCTCAATGTAGTTAAAACACAGTGACTCCCAACCAAGAGTTAACTCGTGGCAGTTTTTATTATGATGCCGACTACGAGTTATCTCGTGCTTGGCATTTTGTAATATATTTTCATCTGCGGGCTCCAACAACATGTTTATTTGCAGTGATAATTTGTAGATGTGCCTTGTCACCACAAGGCACGTCTATAAAGTACAATTGCGAATAAGCCCGTTGTAATAAATATCGGCTGGGAATGAGAAATCGAATTCCAGTCGCGTTCATTACATTCACCTACACGCAAATACCCTTGGGAAAGGTACGTATCCATCTCTTCTCCCCCCAGCTATGGGTTGAATAGTAGGATAGACTGAGTCGTATTGTTCTGATAAGTATCCCCTCTGACAGATGCAATCTCGTCATGAGAAGATAACTCGTAATTTATTATTTCAAAAATACAATAACTCTAACACAAGGCCAAAAAAGGGGGTGGGGAAGAGGTTGAGGCTGGCCAACACTAACTTTCCTCTACCTAGCTAATCAGATTCATGACATATTCATCAGCATATGACAGTTTACTCACTCACCACAATTATCCAACTGTCATCATTCACTCCAACATACACCACAATACCTGACACACACACAGGGAACCTACAAAACGCCCCATGAAATAAACATTCCTTTATGCACAGATATATATATATATATATATATATATATATATATATATATATATATATAGAGAGAGAGAGAGAGAGAGAGAGAGAGAGAGAGATTGATTGTATGAAATGAGGTGGAGTGGATGAACCCTAAAAACAAATTAAAAGAGGACCCGAACAACAGTCAAAATAAAAGTGGCCGGTGTATTCTGTCTTCACACAAAATCATTTAGTAACGAAGAGGGAAGGATAAAATAAATACTGGCATGAGAAAATCAAAGAGTGACACAGTTGAGATGAAAAAGTAGGCCAAAAACAAACTGGGGAGGTTAGGAATCTCGAGTTGGATAATAACAAAAGAGGAAACCTGGAACAGGTCGGAAACGACACTTACTCGCATTAACTAGGTACACAAAGAGATTCTAACTTAACTGGGTGAGGGTTACACAGGAAAACGCCCCAATGTGATCAGGGGACTTAAAAAAGAAAATCAAAGTTAGCCCCATTCACACGAACCAAGCTCGCTGTTTCACCCACCTTTCGCTGAAATCTGTCTACAACAAACTCTTTTTTTCAGTACTGATCTTCATCAAAGAATATGATCAGATACTGATGAGAATAGCGTTCGTATCGTAAGATTCCCTCCCTCCGCGTAGTCCAAATCAGCATTCTAGCAGCGTTAGAAACACCATCCATTTCACCCCAGAATACGGAGGCGACACATTATCGCACGCGTATGCAAGATCAATTAACACGAGTTTTTCGTGGGCGATACGAGCCGTCAACTCGCCGACATAGTCCCAGAAGTGGCGCACCTGAAGAGAATGGTTGAAGGCGTGCGAAATCATTTTCTGTATGCCAAAGTAACGTCGATGACAGTCAGCTAAATCTGCCAAGCCCCATCTGAAGGTCACGTCATTGAGAGATAAGCCATTCTAATAGCCAGTTAAGCGAAAACCCAGGGTTGTTGAGGTAATCCGCCGCTGTCGCCCAAGACCAAAAACAGCACGACTCGGGCACCGTCATCTCCCTTCACTAATTCGCAATACAAGAGTCTCCTAGGCCGTGAAAGGTCACTAAACCAAGGAATGGCCTTCAAGGCCGCTCGACACTCCCGGAGGAATCACTACCGATTCTAGTTCTTACGACGGTCCACAGCTCGAGAAATGGGAGGAGTGATGGTAAGGCAAGTGAAGGCGTTCTTAACACTTCTCTCCAAAATCGAGTTCTCGGTCAACAAGCGGTGTAGGAAACCCCCCATCCCCCATGACACGGACGTTGGGCAAAGACATCTCAGTTGTCATGGTGCTTGGGACCAACCCAAAAGAGGAAGGAGAGCAAGCGCGCAATCTCCTTTTAATACTCCTTACAGAGAGGAAGTACAGACAACCGGTAAAGCATGAGAGGAAAGACGTAAGTGGCACTCGCCATCGGAGTCAAATCCGGACCGATGCTTCGACCTTTGTAGCTCTGACCAATTCTTCTCCAGCTGGAGCACGGGCTCGAACCACACTCGAAGAATGCGGACAAGTCCGTCAGTCCAACCAAAAGGCCCCGGAAGAGCGATCTCTTTCCAGGCACCGAACCACAAGCCGGAAGACTTTTTACAATCTTGACCCCGGGAATTTTCGTATCGTTCAAGGGCCTTCTGTACCACCTCAATCTCACTGCAGCACGACACAAAAATGGATACGTAAACGGCGTACTCGTAAATTTTGGCTCCAGCCCCACTAGTGACAGCGATTCTACGTAGGGTCGAATTACTCGCCCCGTCCCTCAGACGGAGAAGAGGCTTCAGCATCAAAGCGTAATGTAGGGTTGACAGTGGGAAACCTTGATGAACCTACTGAGACAGTGCAAAAGCTCGCGACTGTTTTCCGTTTATCTGTACCACAGCACTGGGGGAGCGATACAGGAGGATAATCCACCTGCAGAAATTTGGTTTGAATCTGGCGACCCGCACGACAGCAGCGATGGTCGATCCGATCAAATGCCTTGGACTGATCTAAATTGATCAGCGCGGCAAGTTCGTTTTTTTTTGGGGGGGTGCGGGGGTACACCCTCTAGAATCGTTTCGAACAGATTCAGGTTATTCTACTCGGATCCTAACAGAATCTCGGCAACTGGTTGCAAATGCTTCATCAAGATCTTGGCCAAAATCTTTAACTCTGTGTTTAGAAGTGTTATGGGCCTGTAATAATATAATTCCCTCCCAGCATCCTTGCCCTTTTTCAACATCGTGATCACACCCTTGAGATCCGGTCGCGGGTGTATTCCAGCCGGAACCAGTTGTTGAACACGACAGTCAAAATCGGCACAAAGATCTGCGACAGCCTCAAATACAATTCATAGAGTAGGCCATCAAGTCCCGAAGACTTGCCACTGCCGACCCTCTTCAATGCCAAGTAGACGTCGCTCTCCGTGATCTCAACATTACAGCTATCCGCTTCATTCGGCGAAAGCCGAGGAAAGTCAACCAAATATCTGTAAAACTCTTCGCCACAGACGGAGTTTACACAAAAAATTACGAAAAGCAAAACATATTTCAAACAAAAAAAGAATAGAGCGACAATTACAGCAACCTAAAAGAAACAGAAAATAATAGATTAACCATTATGAAATTAAAACTAGCTTCAAGCTAGATGGGGATTACAAAAATACGAAACGAAAACAAAACTGAAAAATAAAATTCAAAAACATATCCAAAAAGTAAAGCAAATGAAACCAAAACGACTCAATTTGACCGGAAAGAAATTCAACAACACAGCGGGACGTAGACTTAATACTGAGAAGCAGAGTAACTCTCCGAGGAAAGATATCTCACCCAAGAGAAGATAACTCTCCCGTAGATATGGCGAGACTGACTTTTATACAGTACCTAATTTTCATATCGCTACGCCTATAGACTTGGTTGGCATCCAGTCTACCGTAGAAAGAAACGGCAGCTGAATCTGTGAGAAAATCATGAATCGAAATAGACATGATCGACCAAGATTGTATCATGTATGGCACTGACTGACTCTTGGTTTTAGCATGAAAACTAGGTTAAGAGTTCAGTTGATTTTTCCTTGGAGATATACTGTATATATTCGTGTATAAGTCGAATTAATGTACATAGCAGAACAAAATGAGTCCTATAGCCTTTGGTGGTCAACGGTCTCAGAGAACTGAATTCAAAACTGTCAATAATTATTTGTTCTATCTGTTAATATCGAGACAATGTTTCAGTCCCGTATTTTCTGGAGTTCATCAGGTGCTTAATGGTGTTCTTTTGTCATTGTAGGGTAATAAAAGTAAAAGGTAAATTGAATGAAAATCAAGATCTACTTCATCCTTTATGAGCAATGCACGATGTTTGCAGTCGGGTTTGTTACATTGACTTACGAGCAAATACTCTTGGGAAATGTATGAATTGGTCTCTTCTGTCTCTCTCCAGCTATGGTATCAATGACAGGACAGACTTGGTCTTATAGCCTTGGTTGACAAGCTTGTTTATCGCAGAAAGAAATGACCCTGGAAAATATTCTGCCTAATCAATCATGAATCAAAAGTGACATGATCGACCAAGCTTGTATCATGTATGACACTTAATTGACTTACTGTTGGTTTTAGCATGAAAACAATGTTAAGAGTTTTTCTTTTCTTTTTTTCTTTTTATCTTCCATGTCCTTTCAGGACTTAGACGATCATGGCTCCTTACTTCTCTCTATCTCTTGCAACTCTCAACAACCTCCTTCCCTCTGCTTCCTCCCTAAGACCACGTTCGGCCATCCACTTTCTCAAGGTCGTCAGGTATGTCACGCGCTGCTGTCCCTTGTCTCTCTTTTCCTCTATTTGACTCGTGAGTATCAGATTCTCCAGGCCCTCCTTCCTCATTATGTGTCCCAGAAATTTCATCTGCATCTTCCTGATGCTACGTATAAGACTTCTTGTTTTTAACCTCTCTAAGACCTCATCGTTGCTCACACGCTTGGTGCATGATATCCTTAGCATCCTTCTGTAGAACCACATCTCCGTCGCCTCGATTCTCTTCTTCATCTTTGAGGAAATCGTCCAACATTCGCAGTCGTAAAGAACAAATGTCACGTAACAGCTGAGAATTCTTTTCTTTCTTACCAAAGAAATCCTCCTGTCTCGCAATACTCTACTCAGCTTTTGGAATGTGTCTATGGCCATCTCAATACGTCTACGGGTCTCAGTCTCACGTTTACCGTCCTCTGTCAAGATGATTCCCAGATATTTAAACTTGTGAGTCTGCTTGATTCGAGTGTCCCCGACCTGAAAATCGCATTTCGGGTTCTTTCTCTTACTGATAACCATGCATTCTGTCTTCTTGTAGTTTATGCTTAGTCTTTTCTTCTCACTCTCCGTCATTACCTTCTATAGGAGATTTTGTAATATCTCTTCCATGTCTGCTATCAGAACTGTGTCGTCTGCGTATCTTATGTTATTAAGGCTGTGGTCGCCAATGCTAAATATCGGTAGGATTTCCAGATATTTCAGAATTGCCTCTTGAAGCTATAAATCCACTCATCTTTTCTTTTTTTTTTTTTACCTAAGTTGGCTATTATAAAGTTGGCGTTTGAAGTCATATTTCGTAATTGACATCTGCCAGTCAACGTGTTAAGGTTATCAAAAGACCTAGATGTCGGATAGACATTTTTAAAGATATCGAGAATATATTGAAATTAAATTAAAATAAAACATATTTTCTCACTCTAGTTATTCTGTTATTGTTTTATCTATTATTCTTTACTGTGTTAGATTTTCATTTTACAGCGCATTGTCAGTAGATATTTAAGTTTAATAGACGTGTAGAATATTTCTACATTTCAATAAATATTGCCCAAACCAATGTTTTCAATAAATATTAATAGAAGTCTTTCTATTTTTCAATAAATATTGCCCAAATCAATGCTTTCCATACATATTAATACAAGTTTTGAATCTTTCTATTTTTCAATAAATATCGCCCAAATCAATGCTTTCAGTAAGTGTTAATGGAAATCTTAAATCTTTGCTTTTCATAAAATATTGTCCAAAACAATGCTTTCATCTTTTACCGCGGTTGATGTTAGAGTTTTTCCAATACATTTTTAGTAAAAATATTGGATTAATAAAGGCCTTAAGTCTTTATATTTTTTCCATAAAAATGTTTTCTTTCTTAGTAGAAAGTTGGGTTTAACAAAATGATTTAGACTGTTCCAATCAATATTATTTTTAATACGTGAAACTTTATGAGCAGAGAAATAAGTTTGAAGATTGTAAGAAACCTGTAGCTTTTTCACCTGTCTATGTTTCTGAGATTAGGTATCGTAACTATTTACATTATTCGGACTCCTGTTCTCTTTTTATTGCCATATTCACGACGTTTCTGTCGTTGTAAACTCCGGCCTTCGTCAGGCTTCAGCTCATAGCTGCTCAATTTCGTATGCGAAACGTAAACAAAGCAATTTCTGAAGAATTGATGGATTTATTTTGAATCCATCATTTTTGCAACTTCAAAGGTTATAATTTATTGAGCACTCGTATTTGAAATAGACGCCCCAATTGTAGTTTTCTTTTAAACAGTGTGTATTACGTCTATCGGCCTGTGTATCCGAGAAATCTTAATAAAGAGAATGCCCAAAAGCAAATTTTCTTTAGGATTACTCAAATAAATCTGTGTTTTGACTGTGATGGTGGATTTCTGCCTCTTCCCGCGTTTCAACTAGCGCATCTTCAGCGTCAGTCTGTGGTGTCTTTGCCTCTTTTTAAATAGTTCAATATATATGTTTGTATTGAAATTTAAACGATGCTGGATTGTTATAGACAAATTTTATAAAATTAATTATGAAAAAACTAATTTGAGATGACATTATTGTGTCTATGTGTTTGTTTCAGGATTTTCGAGTATTGCGTCTTGAAAAATCGGTCGTTGTTATGCCGAGGATTTTTCACGTATCGAGACATCAGGAGGCAGCTTGTGGCATTGTGGTCCTATCGTATTTTTATTTTACTTATAAAATCTATTTAATATAATAGTTCTTCAAATGAATGAAATTAAAGTAATTTTGGATTGTTTGCTTTATGATTAAGTCTTCTAATATTTGTAATCGTTGTTTTTATAATTTATGTTACAGTATTTTGTATTATCGATAAGTATTCATTGGGTGACGTTTTGTTTTGTTGTTTTGTTGGCTGGTTATATCTAATTAAAAAATCTAGGCACAGTGCTGGTGACGTTGATGTGTTTCCTGTAGTTTCAAGGAAATTCAATCGGATCAATTATTTTTCGAGTGTTCATCGTACATGCACTTTTTAATTTTTCTTTTTGAAATTGAAAATTTGTATTCTTTTGTGCACTTTCATGAATTTATTATTACAAAGAAAGCTTTGAGCGAGTGAAGCCTGAGTGTCCTTGCAAGAATCATCCTTCTTTAGATATTATGGACCGGCAATACAGAATCAGAAAGAACTGCGCCAGATAACAGAAACCAAAATAAGTTGAGGACTACCAACAGCGGCAACAACTAAAATGGATAGTACGTGTAACTAGAAGAGACAATAATGAAATAATCAAGATGTTGATACTATTTCAAATAAAAAAGTTAGGAAGAAAACTCCATAAATACTGGAAAAGGTGATGAGAGCTACTGGACTTGAAAAATCTATTTTTTTAAATCGTTTTAAGAGAAAGATTATATGCATTTCGATTGAAATGCATAAAATCTGTTCGGTCAATAAATGCCAAGTGTTTCCTTGTAGGGAAACGGCTAACGTTAGTATTCATGTATTTGAATTATCACGCCAGTTACCTCTTGCTTATTACAATCTTCAAATAGCCACCCCCGTAAAATAGGACTTACCCCTCAGAACAGACAGAGTTGGCGTATTCTAACCCTCTTCAAAAGAGCACCTTGGGAGTTAAACTCTAGTATATCACTTCTAGTGACGGAATAACAGCAGCCGTTCTTAAAATTTTTATCCAACCAGCATGAAAGATTAATGATAAATACATAGTGGAGAAAGAGGGAATAAAAAACAGAAATGCAAGATAATATATAGAATTTTTCCAAAGTTTAAAATTAAAATTAATTCGTAAATTCTGACAAGTAAACAAAGACCAGAATCCTCTGCCACATCACCCATGCGCATACCCATTTTCACTAGTATTGGCCAGCAGACTAAATCCAGGAATCTCCTTCACCAATCATTTAGTCGAAGAGTGGGAAGTCTCCGAGCCAAAATATCATTTTTTGTTTGGGGGATTATCTTCAACTAAACTGATTCTGTCGCCCCACTTCGATGTAGAAAAGAGTGGCTAGAAGCTTAGGAGGAACAAAATCAAGGCCTATCAAATTGCAATGAAATCTAAGAGTCAATCACCAGCTAACTAGAGGTGGTGTCCCATTAAAGTCACTATGGACGATGAAAGAGAATAACATGCCAATTTCCCTCCAAAGAATATCATATGTTTTTTTTTTCTATTATTTTATGATTCTTCAAATAATGTTAATTATTATTATTATTATTATTATTATTATTATTATTATTTTCTTTGATTTCTGGCGTTTACACATTTCTTTCCGGGTCCCACCCAAGGACCTAAAGTTAGAAATGGCGTCATGACACTTTCCACTGACAAAAAAAAATACATAGATAAAGCCCTTCGTAAGGTGTGCGCAGAACAATTTTTTGTATCTCCTTGAGGCATGGACTTCCAGGAATCCTTTCAATTAGTCTACTGCATAATCTTTTCCAACCAGTCCTAGGGCTCCAACTACAACAGGGAATGTTGATGTTCCCATATGCCACATTTTCGAGATTTCTATTTCAAGGTCCTTGTACTTTGACAACTTTTTGAATATCTTCAAAGATACATTGCAGTCATCAGGGACTGCCATATCAATAAGGAGGCACCGTTTTTGTTTGTGGTCTTTAATAACAATATCTGGCCGGTTGTCCTTGATTGTTCTGTCAGTGTGTATTGTGTAATCCCATAGAACTGTAAAAGGTCCTATCTCCGTAACCGGGTCTGGGTGGTGTTCATACCAGTTTCTTTCAGTTTTCTTCCCGTAGAAGTTGCAGATTTTCCAGTGCAGATATTGGCCCACTCTGTCATGCCAGGTTTTATATTCAGTGGGTGCCAACACCGTACAACCTGATACAAGATGATCAATCGTTTCTGGATATTTATCACAGAATCTGCATTTTGGGCTGACACAATATTTTAGTATATGTACTTGATAATTCCTAGTTAGCAAGCATTGGTCCTGCGCAGCAAGGATAAAACCTTCAGTTTCCGCTTTCAACCCTGCACTACGTAGCCACTGATGGGTACGGGTTTTGTCTACGTCTGCTTGTTTGGTACGGGCAGAGTATTGGCCATGAAGCGGTTTCTCTTGCCATCGCTTCTTTAACTGGTCGGTTGCATTCGTCTTTGCTGTCTTAGGTATTTTGCAGTTTCAGCCGGTGTATTGTGCTGTAGTTGCATCTCTACGCCCATTTGAAACTCCATTTTGAATTTGTTGGCTTCTTTCATTACGGAGTAGAGACGCTTACTACTTTCATGTTCCTTGACGCATACCATCATCCAGTCTTCTGTAGTTTCCAAATATCTTTGGAGGCCAATTGTTGTAGTTTTGTAGGACAGTTCTAGTTGAAGTAATCCTCTGCCTCCTTCGGATCTGAGCACATACAGACGATCGACATCAGCTTTGGGATGATGCATGCTATAGCAAGTGAGTAGCTTTCTCGTTTTGGCATCCATTCGCTTAATTTCAGCTATGGTCCAGTTAAGGACATTAAAGCTGTATTGCACCACAGGGACAGCCAATGTGTTTATGGCTGATATCCTGTTTTTTGAGTTTAGCTCAGTATTTAGTACCAGACGTACACGCCTGTAGTACTCTTTTCTTATTTTTTCCTTCATTTGGGGGTGTTGTATTCCATCTCCTTCGCTAATTCCTAGGTACTTATAAGCTTCACCATGCTCCAGTTCCCTAATCTTTGTGACAAAATCTAAATCTATTAAGTGTGTTTCTGTAATTCTACCTTTATTGAAAGTTACTTTTGCACATACCTAGTCCATACCTATGTCGTCACTGAAGTATTTTACAATATTGAGGAGGCCTTTCAACTCATTGTCGTCTTTGGCAAAGAGTTTGAGATCATCCATGTAGAGTAGGTGTTTGAATATTTTCTTATTTATTTTGTAACCATAGCTACTGTTGTTCAAATCATGTGTAAGAGGGATGAAGGATAAACAAAACAGAAGGGGTGACAGAGAATCTCCTTGAAAGATTCCACGTCGGATATTCACACGGTTGGATATGGCAGTGCCCCCGGTGTGACTAAGGTATAGTTTGGTGTTCCACATTCCCATGCTGTGCCTAAGGAAATTTAATACCACAGCGGAGACTTTGTACATTTCCAAAGTCTTAAGGATCCAAGAATGTGGAACACTATCAAAGGCTTTACGATAATCAATCCACGCTGCACTTAGATTCCTGCGTCGTCTCCTGCAATTTTCCAGGATCATTTTATTTATCAGAAGTTGATCTTTGCAGCCATATGAACCTCTTCTGCATCCCTCCTGTTCCAGCGGGAGAGTGCTGTTTGTTTCGAGAAAGGAATAAGTACGGTTCCTCAGTACAGACGTGATCAACTTATACGTTGTGGAGAGACATGTTATCGGTCTATAATTTTTCGGGTCGTCTATTTCAGTTGTTTTTGGGATATTACCTTCAGTAATCCATTCCGGGATTTTATTGGGATCATTTACAAGCGTTGATAATGTTTTTGCAAAAATTTCATGGGTAGATGTGAGATGATACAGCCAGAAATTGGGCAACTTGTCATTTCCTGGGGATTTCCATTTTTGGGATTTCGTTAGAGCTTGCCTAACATCATCTGTGGATATATTTTCCCATTCTTGCAGAGGTGTATCCAGCATTCGTTCTTCTTCACGCTGTATCCACTCTGCATTTGGGTTATACTCCTTTGGGCTGCTCCAGACATTTTCCCAAAATGTCTGTACATTATCAATCGATGGTGGCCTTTCGACATGTATAGGTGTTTTTCCAATTTCCCTGTAAAATTTCTTAAGATCGGAATATTTTATTCTGGCGATAGAACATACAACGTTTTTCGTATCGTCTTGTTCTCTGCGCCTTTAGCTGAAGTTTCTGCTTCAGCATTTCCTTGATTGATGGAATATCAATTAGGGATTTAATGTTATATTTCCGCTTGAACTTTTTGAATTTACGTGTGGAAATATTAGGGTTTCTGGTGAGCTCATCTAATATAGAAAGCTCACATCTGATTTCTTGTATTTCTCGAATCAGTTTTGTTTTCCAATCTGGTTCTCTGTGTCTGTTAATTTTATTTATTGTCTTGACTCCAAGCTTCCGAGTCGCTGCTAAAGCTGTGGCGTATATGACGTTGTTAACTTCTGTGATGTTTCCCGGTGGTTTATTTGTTAACAGTGTTTCCAGAGCAGCATTGAATATTTTCACGATGTGCCTGATGGAGTTCGTCATATGGATTTTCGGGAGCTGGTCTCTGTCTGACAACTGTATGAATGTTACTCTGCTGAGTACTTGGATGACGTCATTTTTCGCTTCGGTGATTTCAGCTTCGTGGTTTTCAAGGAATTCTAACTTATTGTCACTGAAGATGACTCCAGGTACAGTTTCTGGAGGACTGTAGGTTGTGTTTAAGGTAGAGTCTTGGGTTTCATTTCCTGGGAGATTATTTCGTATTTCATTCGCTTTAACGTCCACCTCATCCTCTGTTGCATTCCTTATTTCTACATTCGTCTCAATAGAGTTTGAGTGATGGGCCATAGTATTTTGTCTTATATCTAATTTTATCTTATCTATTTCTGCCTTTGAGAGTCTGTTGTTTCGCATGATGTCTCTACGGACATTGGCAAGCATGTTTGGATTGAGGTTAGGTCTTACATCATTTCCCACCGTACTTCTCCATATTTGGTATGTTTGGTTGGTGGTGTTCTTTGCTGGGTTTTCGAGTGCAGTGAAGAAGGATGTCATGACTTGTCGATACTCTTCGCGGCTCCATTTCGTTCGTTTACTTTTTATTAGTCGATTTGGTATAGAGTCACTTGGTCCAAGGTTAGCAATAATCCGGTTTTGGTGACCAAGTGTCTCTTCGTGTGTGGAAGAGTTTGTTCCAGTGGCAGACTTTTCGTTCTCAGACTGGTTCCTCTCTGAGTGACGCGGCCCTTGTTGTCCCGGTTGACGGCCGATCCGGTATGAAATATTATTCGTGTTCATTGAAATTAGTAGAGAATGCGTTTTAACCTTGACCGCCAAGGGGTAATTATGTTCAGTTTACCAGCTGTAGGCCGAGTCTCGAAGAAGATCCAGGAGCACGCCCAAACAATGAGATTGTGGATTTATTGATATAACGAAGTTAGAATAGTTCAAAAGATTGTGTGGTATTCAGTGGGGTAGACTATACTAAGTTTTAACTTAGTATAAGTCCGAGTGACCTCTCCAAGGGGGATAAATAGATTTTAGTATATAGACTTAAGAAAAAAAAAGGGATAAAAATAAATACAATATGATCCCTGTCAATGCGGATACATACACATGCAAATTATATACGTATACATATATATATATATATATATATATATAGGGGAGAGAGAGAGAGAGATTAGTAAACATGTACACATATACGCAGCGACAGAGATTTGGGATGCTTAAAGTAAGAGAGAAAAAGTGAAAAAAGTAAGTGAAAAATGGACACGGATGTCCGCTTAAGGTCGGCGGGGACAGAAAACATTGAAATATACGGTAAAAAAAAGAGGGAGCTGAAAGGGAAAGAATTTATTATTATTATTATTATTATTATTATTATTATTATTATTTGTGTTATTATTATTACTTTTTTTTTTTTTTGATTTTCTCTACTTTGTAGTTTTATCCTATTGGGATAATTTCCTCATTTTTTGTTTTTAAATATTTTTCAATAATTTTTCGTTGTTAATTTTTAAAAAGGAATATCATAAAGAATTTGGAATAGTTGCTAAATAAGAACATTTGAAATAATTAAAATTTAAATAAGAAAGTACACACTTACGCACACATCTTCTTTCTCTTTAGCACACTTTTTCTCTCTCCTTCTTTCTGTAGAGTGATTTTTCTCTCTATCTTTCTATCTAGCTATTTCTCTTTCTCCCTCTCTTCCTTTTTGTCTTATACTTTCATTTTGCCTTAGTAATCTCTTTTATTCTCTTTCTCAGTTTCCATCTCTCTTTCTCTCTCTCTCTCTCTCTTCTCTCTCTCTCTCTCTCTCTCAGACTCTAACCTTCTTTCTCTCTTTTGGTTTACGCTTCTTATTTGTCTTTATAGCTTCCTTTTTCTTTCGTTGTCTCTTTTCTTTTACTCTCTCTCTCTCTCTCTCTCTCTCTCTCGTTATGTTTTAAGTTTTCGATTTCTAACTCCTCATTATTTTTACTCTTTTTCTTTCTAACTTTTCTTTTACCCCCTCTCTCTCTCACACACACACTCTCTCTCTCTCTCTTTCTGTATATCTCTGCTTCTTTTTCACTCTTTTTCTCTCTGTATCCTTATAATCATTTCTTTCTTTCCTTGTGAAAAATGATTTGAAACAATAAAAAATCCAATAACAAATCACTAACACATGTATACACGCATATCTATACCCCTCTCTTTAATTATCTCTCTCTCTTTTTCTCTAGCTATTTCTATTCATCTCTCTTGTTCCTTTTCTCTCGTATTTTCCTTTTCTTTTTATTATTCTCTTTCTTTGCCGCCTTTATTTTTCCCTCCCAAACAATTTTTCGAGAGATCTCACCTTTATTGTCTCTTTTCTAGCCTTTCTTTTTCTAGCTATCTCTCTTTCTCTTTTGTACTTTCTCTAACTCCTTTGCCATTTCTCCAAGTCTCATTCTTTTTTCTCTTTTTCTGTCACTCCTTTTCTCTTTTTCTCTCGTTTTATTTTCCTCTCTTTCACTCTCTTTTCTCTTTATTTCCATATAATTATCTATCCCACTCTTTTGCTGTCTCTTTGCCTTTATTTCCTATTTTTAGCTGCCTTACTTTCTTTCTCTATATATCGTCCTTTTCTCTGTCTTTAGTTTTTCTTTCTTTTTTTATTTCTTCTCGTTATATATAATTGTTTGCCTTTGCTTTCATCTCTTTATTTTCTTGAAGTTTCTTTTATTCTTTCGAGTTACCTCTCTCTTTCTTTCTCAATTTCTGTTTCCCTCTTAAATAAAACAAATACAAATTCGAATGGTTTACTATCTACAAAATGTTAGTTCATGTATTCCCTGAAACTAGATTCATATTCATTCTCCTAATTTTGGGGAACCTATTTTCGCAGACTTAACCTCAGGTAAGCCAGACTTGAAAATAATTAACTCAACTAATACCAGCAGTTCTCTCGAAAAGATAACACATTATACTTTATCAAAAAGATTTTACAATCAGTGCTTAATACTTTATGAAACAATTAAGAACAAAAGTGGTGTATGTGTGTAGACAGCAATTATTTCCTCTTTGATTTTACAAATTTACTGCTGCCTTAGGGGGTGCCGTGTAATCTACGCGACAGCCCGTTGTGGAATATCGTCAGTTGTTGGTTATTCGTTTTGAGTGTTTTAGCATGAAAGAGACATTATCAATAAAATAGAAAATGCCAACACTCAATAACATCAACTATGAACACGGCCACAATGTGTTGACCGTGTTTGGAAAATAAAATATTCCTATAACTCTAGAGACATGCATAAAACAATACATACATACAGTTAAAAGTAAAAATAAAATCATCCTTGATAATGGCTAAAAGTATAGCCGAAAGGTCTTGGATATACGAAACATTTGAACAACTTCTACATAATTTACGTTCAGAAAAGAAGAAAAGTATAAGAACACAAGAAAAATTAAATACAAAACTTGTCAGTCTTTTCTATTGAAACTTATATAAAATAGGGATTATTTGATTGGGATCTAATAAAGCCTGATTAACCAACGAAAATCGAACAATACAAAAATAAATATAACAGAATTTCTTCTATTTTTCTCCATATCTCATTCTCTGATGAAGCGTTTATGAAAGTGAAACATGTTAGATTGATAAACGTTTCCTATTTTTTTATCTATTCTATCATATATCATATATATTTACGCATGTGTGTGTGTGTTTGTGTGCATGTGTGTGTGAGTGTGAGGTAGATAGATTAGTTGCGGTTTATGCTAATCAAAATCACCAGCTATTAAGTCAATAAACTCTGTTCAATGTAACTTTTACTCCCCGCCACGAAAATTATTACATTTGGAGCTGAAAACCAAATTTCTGCAAAATTTTCAAATTTTCTCTTAACCGTAATTGAATAAAACCTCCCACTTGATATCAATAGAACTCAGCTATCAATTATATCGGAAGATAATAGGACATGTAAAGATTTGTACTTAAGTTTTGTGCATTTTTAGTTTGAAATGTAGGCTGATAATCATCACATTCATTTCAAAGATTGACATTCCAACCAAGAATATTGGTGTTATTCTTCAGCTATTAATTTTACTCTTGCATTTCTTTCATCTTTATTTCATTTGCGGAACATCGTAAATTCCCAGTCTGTCATTCTACAGTCACAAGTAAACAATTCCAGACAAAAATCAAACTCACCTCCAATTTCGCTCGGGAGACTAGTACAATTATTTTAGCGGTTGAGTGCCAGTATTTGTGGCAAATCAAATCTGAATATTTAAATATTTATATCTTCTTCTTCTTCTTCTGTTGTAACGGAATTCACCCGGGGTGGGTTGAGCCGGCTCCAATATTGGAGTTTCATGGGAATTTGGAATTCACAAGCGGTCCCCAAACCGCATGTATAGCACAGGAGATTTGATTATAGTGGTGAAGGTTTCGTGCAGGACCAGCCACACTTTTTGAAGGGCCGATTACAGAGACCTGGTCCACTATGTGCCACAAGGTCCCCAAACGACCCTCCGCAGGTTTTGAATTCAGAGTTTTCCTTCTCCTAGACCAGTTGCGATCCAATGCTATAGAACCCAGTCTGTCCTGCTATTTACCCATAGATGGAGGGAGAAGAAGAGGATTCACACCTTTCCCAAATAAATATTTATATATATTTCTTGGATCAGTTTTCGGCACCAAATTTTATTTTATTCGTTCATTTTTTTTAATACCCAACTCGAATGCGAATCTGCCACTGGGTGGCATGCCACTAGCGTTTGGTGGCCCGCTGGTGGCCCGCTGTCGGCGCGTTTGTCTCAGTAATGTTACCACTGGCGGACCGCTAGATGAGCAACGGTGGCTGCCACTAGAGGACCGCTGGCGTTGCTATCGGCGGCCCACCGGCGGCCCAGTAGCAGCTTGCGTGTAGTGATGAAATTAAGAGGAATGATTTATGACAATTGATTTTATCTAATTTTTATTTTTTTTAATCATTTCGCCCCAAGCAAGGCGGGAATTACACGGTGGCATTGCTGAGGTAAAAGACTGTGTATAGGTGGGATTGTGGAAAGAGCAAACGATGAAGCGGATTCAAGTAGACAGAAGATGGCGATTGATGTTGCATTTAAATTTTTAAAGATTGTAGTTATCAGGAAAGCAAATAAACGGAAAAGAGTTCCACAGGCGGGAAGTGCGAGAAAAGAAACTGTTGGAGTAGAAGCGGTGGTTGCTTTTAGCTTTTTCAACAATAAAAAGGTGGGATCTACATGACAATCTAGTAGCACGCTTAAATCCATGTAGCCGAGGCAACAGTGAAAAAAGCTCGTCAGAGCATTTGTCATGAAAATATCTGTATTCGTTTGATTGATTGATTTTTTTTGTTTTACAACTTCTCAACCGTTTTCAGGTTATTTAAAGCCAGAAAATAGTTTTTTTTAGATTGTAAGAATTTTTGAAGATGATGATTTATTGATACAAGTCCTACTAATTAACCCATAGCTGGGGAGAGAATAAGTGGAGTTTTATCTTTCACAAAGTTATTTGTGCGTAAGTGAACTTAACGAACCCGACTGGAATTGGAACACGGGTCTCTGATTAAAAATTCCGTGGGTTATCCATTACAAACGCACATCCACGCTTACAGCACCTTGTATTCCCAAGCGTTCACCCATCATAGACATTGGCCTGGATCAACGTTGCTTAACTTTTGGGGATCGTCCGGGAACCGGAGGTTCAATGGGATAATCTATAAGCCACAATTTATCCAAGCTTATTTTTGGATTTGTTAATTTTGTGATAGAATTTTTTTTTATTTATAAGGGATTTGCATTCATGTTTAAATGAGAAATCATCAAATTCCTGGATTCAAGAGCAAGCAAGGCGCTTGTGAGAAACCCAGGAGGCATTAAGTACCAGATGAACCACGTAATAATCAATAAATGATCCAGGAATACAAGTCTCCACTCTAAAACCTATCCAAGTGCCGTCTGTGGGAGTGATCACCTTCCATTCACAGGCAAATCCGGACGAAAATTAAAGAAAACCAAAACAACGCCTAAACTCCATTACGACAAATCTAAGACGACTCGACATGCAAAGAAATGTATGATGACAAAGTTAAAAGCAAATATTGGGACTTGATATTCAAAGTGGAAAACATGAAGAGAAGCTCGAGTGACGTCGGCAAACGAGATTGCCTCAAGGAAAGTGAACATATGGAACATTAAACACAAACAATAGTAACAATGGTAGGCGAATGAAAGATGAATGGCTCAACAGAATGTATGTTGAGACAGAAAGAATGCACATTATAGATAGAGCATGCTTACATAAAAGTAGACAATTCCAAAAAGGGCGATAACTAAGTCTTGAAATGCATTTTAAAAAAACAAAAAAATATTTTTAAAGATTTATTCTAGTTTTAATTCCAAAATAACAGATTAAATTTAATATTTCCAATGAGCGAGAATTGGCGATGTCATTAGGCTACAAAATGATGTCAGTTTTGTGGGGACACCCAGTATTTTATTCATAAAAGTAATTAAAAGCGTTTCTAATTAATGTGCTTTATTTCATTTTATATTTTACGATTCGGAGCAGATTTTATGTAATTGGGAGTCCTGTGTGACCAAAAGAATTTCATGATTTAAACCCTCCATAGACTTGACCTTATGCAAACAAGCGACATACTGGTGGAACTTTCATTTTCAAGCGAAAGCTCTGGAGAAAGCAATGTTTCCTCTTTTCAAGTTTTCCCAATTAAATTCTGTAAACGCACTATAAAAGACACACTTTCAGGCAGAAGAGACGAGGAAATAATGCCAGATACAGATTCCTTGATCCTTCCTAGGTTGGTTGACTCAGAAATTGTAACAGTGAAATAAATAATTAATTTCAGAATAGCCAAATATCGTTAATTTCTTTTAATATTTTGTTTGCCATCTTAACGAGATTTTAATTTTTAATTTGAACTTGTCCAGATTTCACTGCAATAGAATATGAATGTTCTCACTTGGGATCAAGTGAAATCAAGTATTCTAAAAAGGGAATCACTTTTCCCAGCACTCTTGATGATTACCATAATTCTCTTGTATGAATAGTTTCAATTATATTTTAATGTGTACTCATTTTTCATATTTTCAAAATTGTTCGAAAATAATTGTTCGAAAACAATTATTCAAAAACAATTATTTGAAATTATTCGAATTGTAAATTGTTTGAATGAAGATTAATCAAAAGAACAATTATACTAAATGATAATTATTCGAAATACCCATATTTGAATTACGTATGTGGTCCTGCTTTGAGAGAGTCAATGATTATTTACCTAGAACTAATAATGCTCTTGAAGGGCATAGGGATTTTTTACAGCAAAATTTCATCCCATCATCTGACAATATGGAAATTCTTAGAAGCTCTTACAAGAGAACAGTATTAGCAAGAAATGCATATTGTAAAAGTAAGAACAGGTTGCCAAAATATCAAGGGCGCCAAGAAATACCGTAAGGAAATCTTAAAAATTAGAGAATCATTTAACGAGTACTCTTCAGTAGTTGACTAATTGAGTGCAGTGCCATATAACTTAAGTTATAAGGATTTATTCTTTCTAAATTGTTTTATCAACGATATTTGTATTTCGAATAATTATCACTTGTGTATTTCCTCTTTTAATTTTTACTGCAATAAAGAATTTTGCATTTCCAATAATTATCCTTTAGTATAATTGTCCTTTTGATTAATTCTCATTCAAGTAATTTACAATTCGAATAAATTCAATTGTTTTCGAACAATTTTCACATAATCGTCATTTTTACAAAAGTACTATATGAAATGTCAGGATGGACTGATTGATGTGTTTTTTAGATTATGTATTCATAACATTCACGTGGTCATTTTTTTGACGGAATCCATGAGGGCCCAAAGCGGCAGTCAATTAACAGTCTTTCTTCCAGCCTGCAATCTTTTCCAACCAGCCCTAGGTGCTCCAACTACAAATTAGGGATTGTTGATGTTCCCATATGCCACATTTTCGAGATTTCTATTTCAAGGTCCTTGTATTTTGAAAACTTTTTGAATATATTCAAAGATACATTGCAGTCAGCAGGGACTGCAATATCAATAAGGAGATTATTATTATTATCCACAAATTCTCCTTGCTTGGGGTGAAGCTGTAAAAAGATATCCCAGAAATTAGACGTAAAATGAATGATTTTAGCTCCAAAATTTATCTTTTGAAGCTGTCCTTGTAAAAGATATCCCAGAAATTAGACGTAAAATTCCTAAAATCTTTTATTATTTATTTATCCATATATTGTATTTTAATATTTTATTACTTATGTTTTTGCTAGAATTATTTTCATTAGTAAAAGTTATTCCCCTATTTCTCAAAAGAACAATATAATGGGACTAGTGAAAATGTCCCTGGCTAACCAAAACACTCCAAACAAGAGAATGTTTTATCTCTATCTATAAAAGGCAGGATGTGTGTATGTGTGTGTGTGTGTGTGTGTGTAACGAATGCACGGCCGCAATTTTTGACGGATTTTCACCAAAATTTACATGCACATGCTCAAAGTTAGCGAAAAGGCCAAGACCGACTTTGCATTTCCCAACACCCATCGATAGTGGAAATAATCGATTTTTTCATGCTTCTACGGCAGTTTTCATGTAGTTTGCAGCCATTTTCTACTGGCCAGAGTGAGAGCCTATAGCTGGCTGCCACGATTAGGCAGGAAGATTCTATTGACCAGTGTGAGAGCTAACAGCTAACTGACACGAATGTTAACTAGCATGCTAGCAGGCAAAAAACATTGATAGCTGCATTCGTCACAAGTGGGAAAAATTTAAATCTGCATGGCACTTTATTCCAATTGGCTCATTCGCTTGCTTAAACTCAACATTGATTCTGATTCTGCAGAATTGGCTTGGGTGTGAAAAAGTATTTGTTGTTAACATTCTTTTTTATTCGTTTTTTCCAGTTATGAGTCCTTTTTTAAAGCTGATCGTTTTGTGTTCATTTTGTTTAATTCTTTTATCGTAACAGATTTAATGCTTAGTATAGAGCTTAGAAAAAATTCGCAGTGTGAGATAGGCAAGAAGTAAGGCATGTAGCAACATCAGCACGGTAAAGGGCACTCGTTTAAAGGCAAGGAAGTGCAAAAATATTTTAAGTCAAGTGATAGCAATTGCCGTATGAGTCGTACGATTTTTTAATCAACGCTGGGCTAGTTTTGGTGAAATGGCATCTAGATAAAAATTCACCTTATTATTGCTGTTTAATCATTGACAGCATTATAGTTAATTAATATTAACTTTTATTAACTGATAATCAATTATTATTATTACTTACCATAAATTGCAGTCTACAATTTGAGTTTTCCTGCTTTATAAAAATCTTTCAAAAACTAGGGGTTAGCTCATATAGCAAATCCAGCAAAGTTCAATGCAAATTATCACAGATCAATCAATAAAATCTATCCTAGGAAGCAAAATAAATTATTTTGTTTGTTTGAGTTTGTTTAGCAACATATCAATCTCTATGGGTTTTTTAATGCTGAAATTTAAATACTTTGAATATAATTTTATGCCTTCAAATATAAATAAAATTACTGTTCATTTTGCAATACAATCTATTTTAGGTTATTTTGCTGTAAAATGTATTGTTGGTAATTTTATACTTTCATAGTTTTGTTTTTAGTTTAGGGGTTTGCTCATAGCTAGGACCCTAACAGGTGCTGCCACCCAGGGTCGGGATGAACCTGGGAACAACATCAAGAAGAGAGTCCATGCTCCTCAGAATTCCCAATTTCCTGAGCATTACCCTTAACATGGAGATAACATCCAAATAAATCACAGTTCTAAGCACACATCCCTGACATTTCTACAATCTTATGATCTTACAATCAGCATTTGCTATTCCGCAGCTGTTAACATCACATAGCAATCTTCTATGTCAAAATAACAAACTATCATCTTTGACGGTGGATATATTTGTTTCATATCTTGTATAACCAATCTGAGGTTGGCTCGTGTGAGTTAAAAGCTTAGGACCAACTTAATAAAAAATATCCAAACATTGGACAATTTTTGCCTTTATTTTCACCAAAAATTCAAGCAAACATTTGAAAATTAGAACAGCTCATGATCAGACATACTAGACATTCATTGCCTGTTATATTTAATAATATATGTTTAAATAATCTTATGGAAATGCATAATATGTTTTGCCTAACACTGTTGGCATGCAAACCAAGAACATGCGAGTGATTTACTGCTCTGGACATTTAGCCATGTGACAAGTCTGGCTGGTCACCAAGCAATCACCTACACTGACCAACTGTGTTATGATACAGAATGCCACCCTACTGACCTTCTGACATTGACGCAGGCCCGTCATTGTTGGCATGCTAGACTCATGAATGTCCGACCTAGCTTGACTGAATAAAAATAAATAATAAAAATGCAATTCTTTACCAAGTCGGACAGCACAATTACTGTATCCCACAGTAACATACAATATATAGCAGTAATAGCAAAAAACTACCTGGTATGATGATGATAACAAACTATCATCTTTGATGGTGGATATATTTGTTTCATGTCTTGTATAACCACTCTGAGGATGGCTCGTGTGAGTTAAAAGCTTAGGACTTAATTTTTGCCTTTATTTTCACCAAAAATTCAAGCAACTACAACAGGGATTCTTCTTTATTATATCTGCCTCATCAATCTACAGTATTAATATTTTATAGGAGTTGATGTTCATTTTAATATGTTTATCAGTAAACCTGACAAATTTTAAATGTTCACTAAGTTATACTGACACAATATATGGTATGTACAAGTGTATGTTGTAAGTTTGCAATACAACACATATAGAGGGATATTAGGGTTACAGTTTTAATATACAGATAAGTTATGATCTTGTGTAGTTTTGGCACAGGCTATTGTATACTGTAGCTTGACTTCATTTACTAGTAGGCCTAAGTTTTGGGCCACTGGTAGCCTATCATATTTGGGGGTCACTCTCTATGGTAGATGTCTGTCAGTTATGTGCTATGCATGATACATGCGTAGGAGATCATGTATCCTCAACACAAGACTGACAAGGCAGATTTTTTCCCATGGTAGTTTGCCATTTCTTTATGCGATAGACTAGTTGTCATCCAAAGCTACAGAACATGGCCTATTCTGCTATTTGTCCATAGCTGGGGTAGAAGAAGAGGTTTCATATCTTTCCCAAGGGTATTAGCATGTAAGTGAATGTCATGGATTCAACCATAATTTGAATGAAGGGGCACAGTGGAGAAATGGAGGAATTGGAGAGCTAAGTTCAAATTCCAGTTGAATTACATTCACTTACATGCTAATATCCTTGGGAAAGGTATGAATCCTCCTCTTCTCTCCCCAGCTATGGGTAAAATGTAGGACAGACTGGATTCTACAGCCTTAGATGGCAACTGGTCTACAGAAAGAAATGGAAACCTACTGCAGGAAAAAATCTGCCTAATCAGTCATGTGTTCAAAGATACATGATTGCTTATGCATGTATCATGCATGACACATAACTGACTGATGGTAGGTGTAGATAAGTCTAATACTGAATTTTGAGCTAAAAATCTTGAGGTCAACTTCTACACCACAATTTTTGGTAACATAATAGCAATTGAAATTATATTAATTAGCAAGAATTTCAAGAATTTGTCTTGTGTTTTTTATTGTTTTTAATTAAATATTTTTTCATTGGATTCTTTTTTATCAGGTTTCATATTGTTTATGGTATTTGCAGTTCTTATAGTTTTTATATTTTATGCATTTCGTTGTTTTATTTTGTTTTTTTTTCATTTTTTTTTATTCTTATTGTTTCCATTATTTACCTTTTTCTTTATTGTTTTTAATCAAATATTTTTTTTTTTGTTGGATTCTTCTTTATGATATTTGGATGACACAATTACACCATTGCTTCAAGCTAAAAATAAAACTCAACAAAACAAAAATGTAGCAAAAAAAAGGAAAATTTTAATGAATATAATGGAACTTGTGATTAGCATCACTTTGATTAAGAACAACGCTGACTACAATATTTAAGGGAATGACAGACAAAGCAAATTAAATTTTGAACTGTTTTTTTTTTTCTTTTTTCAACAGTGGAAGGGAAAATCAATTTAGAAATCATTACAAAATATTTTTATTGAAACTTCCTCCAAATAATTACACATATTGCTATAATAATTCTTGAGGTTCTTTATATAAAATAATACAAGCCAAACATGAACCCTATTTCGTTTAACAATAGTTTGCATGTGTTGTTGATTTTCTATGAAGACAACGCAGCATAAAGTTATGTCTGTATTCTCAAGTGCTGCTTAAAATTATTAATACATTTGGACAATACACTTTATAAAGGAAAAACATTAACAAACACCCCACTGAAATTGGTAAATGAATTGGCCAAAAGTATTTGGGACAAAAACGATTAGAGATAATTTCTACACTCCAAATAGTTCTTCCAAAAAGAAAACTGTAGGAACAGTATAAAACCTTGAAAAATTATATATGTATTCATATATATATATAGATATA
>CAHIKZ030002290.1:2252500-2257500 GCA_903632075.3 Acanthosepion pharaonis | reverse complement strand
CACACGCATATATATATATATATATAGAGAGAGAGAGTGAATGAGAGTGCGATGGACAAATTGTCATGTAAATTACATGGAAATAAAAATTATACTGACATCTCATTTTAAGAGATGTATCTACCAAAATTACTCAAAAAGATCTTGAAATAGTAAAGAGTAAATTTATTAAAAAAAAATGTCATTTGCTTCAACCCTGATCCCCAGACAACATTGAAATCTCTTGCATCTCTTCTGTATGGCCTCCTGTAAAATGTAAGGGGTGATGTGCTTGCAGAAATTGTCTGACATCCATGACTGGGGTCTCCTGCTTTTGTGCAGGATCATGGTGCAGGATCCTGTTCCTAGAAATATTGTCTTCTAGTCGCCACATCCTTGACACAGGGAAGCACTACATCCTCAAGGCACTTGAGGAGGTAGTCTGAGGCTCTCACTAACAAATTCAGGAGTCCTTTTGTTATCAGAATGATCAGAGTAAGTTTTCTGAGCTGCTGTACCTTTGTAAACACCATTAGATTCATCCAACTCTTGCCAAATCAACTGCAATGTTTTCAAATATCTGGCAGAGTGAATTTCATCATAGTGCTCTATTTCTCACAGACAGTGCCAAACTAACCACCTTATTTTGTGTAGTTGACAAAATTAAAAACAATGCAAAAAATTTAAAATATAAAATGGCGACAATTTACCCATCGCACATCTTGTGTGTGTGTGTGTGTGTGTGTGTGTGTGTGTGTGTGTGCGTAAATATATATATATATATATATAGCTTGAGGTACCACAACAGTGATTAGAATGCAGTTGAACATAAGATGTAGATCTTGCAATGGCTTATTTTGGTTTTGATCCAAATAGAAATGACTGGAAAACACTTCCCCTGCCCAATTTATAAGCAGAAGCACACAAAAGCATGTTGGGATTTCTTCCTAGATAAAAAAAAAATTGGACAGTTCTCAGTTTCTCTGACTCAGTCCTAGTCTGTCTTGTCTTGAAGTAAAACACTACATTTGCTTATCCGAACTTCCTCTTGTGTGATCCTTTCAAGTTCACTGATTAATTTCTTGGTAGCCTTAGAAAACTGATTAAGAAAAATACCAAAATTTTCTTTCAAATATTTTTTAATTTCCCAAGTACTTTCAATCTCATCTAAGATCATCTTCAGGGCATTAATTTACATGTGAATGTGCAATTTTGTAAATGCCTAAAACATTTTACCTGTTTGTTTTACAGCGTTATGCAGCATTCTAGATTTCAAAATTCAAATTCACATTTTTTTTCCACAGTATAAGTGAGGTATTTTTTTCATTTTACTTATTTATTTATTCATTATTATTTTATATATATATATATATATATACAAAAATAATAATAAGCAAAAACTAAAAATCCTAGAAGACCTGAATATAAGAGAATTAAAGCCCGAAGTAAATTAAGTCAGCTATGAGTATAGCAATAAATTTCTTAAATGTTTGTAGCAACTACCTTTATTCTACAATCTACATTCAACATCATCACTTCATAAGACACCAGAGGTGTTGAAACAAAATGGCTATTTGTGTAGTGATTTTATAACATATCTATGTCATAATTTTTAAATAAATAATTATATTTGCTCTACTCTGTATTAAGCACTCTTTTAAGAATGGTAATTGTTGGTTATTGGAATTTACACCAATCATATACTTGGGTATATATATATGTGTATATATATATATATATATATATATAGTTATAATATATAAAGACGACTTCATTTCTTTTTTATTTATTTTCTTATTTTAAGCCTTAATGTAGTACACTTTCTGAGATTATATTCGTCATGTCGATCATGCATTTAAGTAGATCTGTGTTGTTGATCACATAAAGTGGCACCGATTTATTTTGTATTTATCAAGTCTCTGTGCAATTTCTTTTAATTATTATATAGGGACAATGTACAGCAAAATCAAATTATACTAATATATTGAGTTAATGGACATTGTCACAAGTTAAACCAATTGTATTGGACCATGGGTTTACGTGTTGTTAAATTAGGAACATTGCGTATATTCCTGCTAGAAGATCCACTACAAGAACATGGCAGACTCAGAGATTGAATCCACCACAAATAAGGTAAAAACAAGACTGATATATATATATATATATATATATATATATATATATATATATATATATATATATATATATATATATATATAACAAGTATATGCATTAAGCAACAAAATTTACAATGGACATAGACATTAACATTTGTGTTTGTGTGTGAACGTAAAGAGTTTGTATTTTGGTGAATGTTCGTACTTATGTGTATGTGTTTATAATGTTTATGGCATCTCCCACAGATGGGAAGACGTAATCTTCTGCGAGAGCTTACATTGTAGATGTGTTCGCTAAAAATGAAGAAATAAAAAAGAGAACGCGGCAAGAAATCGCTCAGTATTTATAGTGTAGAAAAAGCGACCCCTTGTGAACAATTAGGAAAGTAAGGAGGAGTTAACTCTGACAAACTGATCCATAATGGATAAACTCTATACTGCCATAGATACAGGCTTTGAAAGATCTTAAAAAAAGATGTTATTTTTTTCATAAGGCTAACTGAGCCTTGCTTTCACATGAAAGTGCTTTGTGGCTGAATGGTCAAAAAGAACACTGGGTTATATAGTAGTCTTCCGTATATAAGGGGAAAAACCTAACAAAATGGCATGTCTTATTTATTAAAGCTTCTTCACAAACTCAGATTGGTAGACATCAATTATTCTGGTTAAGAACAGAGATGTCTATTCACACACATGCATCCACTAAATCTAACATTTATAGTAATGAGATGTGTGTGTGTGTGTGTGTGTGTGTGTGTGTGTGTGTGTGTGTGTGTGTGTGTGCATACGTATTTAACTAAAAATGTGTGCATGGATGTGAATATATTACCAGTGTAACAGCAAAATTGCCCAAATCATGTAACAGCATAATTGTCCATCCCACAAAATGTTTAATATCTAAAAAAAAAACACTAAACTAATTGATTTTCTTTTGCCCAGGTTTTTAGATAAGACGTTTAACCATCTTCATACCATTTATTGTAAGGATCACTGAAAAAACCCTTTAATTATTTAGCTAAAAAGGGAACAGGTTAAAATCATTTTGTGTCAACTGAGTAATGGTGAGAAGAAAAAATCATTCAGGCCTTCAGTAATGATACCAACATTCATACCGTGGCTTCCATCTTCAAAGTCCATTCAAGAACCATCAAGAGATCAGTGAATAATTTTAAAAAAGAGGGAACAGTAGAGAGGAAAACTGGATCAGAAGGTCACAACAGGAAGAGGAGTCAGCATTTCAATGTAGAAATAAAGGGATTAATTAGAAAAGATCCAACTCAATCCATAAGACGTTTGAGAAGGGAGAGAGGAGTTTCAGCTATGACAGTCCAAAGGGCAATGAAAAAAACTTGAAAATGGAATCGTATGTAAAACCTGTGAGGCACACTGTTTCACAAGGACAGAAATTTAGAAGGTTAGAGGGGGCAAAAATCATCTTGAATAAGTTGGAAAATGATCCTGGAAAATATATATATATATATATATATATATATATATATATATATATATATATATATATATTCAACTTAATTTCAATCCCTTATGTGCTTCTGATCCTTAGCTATGATTAATTAATGATATCATTTTCATTTATGATCAGTTTCAACACAATTCTTGTTAAGCTTGGAGAATAATTATACATTCTTATTACTCAAAGTAGAGTCCAATAGTGTAATAAAAACCTTGGAGAATTCCAGTAAGATATCTTTAATCATTTCTAAGATACAACAGTTCAGAGCTTAGTCTAACAATTGGACAATTTTGCTGTTACACAATTTGGACAATTTTTGTTGTTATACTCATATATATGTGTATGCACATGCATGTATGTTTTTATAATTAAAATATATAATAAATAATATATATGTAAAAAGACAATTTGAATAAAAAGAAAAGGAAAATTTATTTTAGCCAATGTGTTTCATCTCCTGATGCATTGTTGCAAAATAAAATCCTTAAATTTGCCTTGATAAAGTTGATCAGAGGAGAAAATGTGTACAGTAAGTTAAGTTTTCTTTTGTCTTTATTCATAAATATGCATATCTTCTTTTACACAAGCACAAATGCGCACACGTATTTATGTGTGTGCACACACCTACATACAAGTGTATGTGCTGCTTGCACACTCCAAAGTGTTTACCATTTCCTAAGAAGTAAATTTAGATTCTAAGAAAGAGATATGAAACAGACACTGATAAGATATAGTAAGCACAAAAATTATTCCATTGGTTATAAAGAAGAAAACTTCTATTATCTGCAAAGTTCAAAGAACCATTTTCACTAGGAAAGAAGACTGCCTGCAGCTCTCTCTTCAGTGCCAGCCCCTTTATAGATGAGGAAATAAAAGCAAACTACATCTGGTTCTAATTGGTTTTAAAGTTCTCCTTACAGTTTCAGGATAAAGAAAGCAGAATAGGGGTCAGGAGTGAAGAGTTAGCAGCTTATCTATGAGCAAAAATCAATGACCTATTTCAAAAAGTCATCCTCCTATGATAGCCCTGGAGGAAACATTCTTAGATTGCCCTGAATTTTGACAAGATAAAGGATGGTTGGCTGGTTCATTGTTAAGATTCTGCTGTAGTCACCAAGCACTAAACCTTCAAGGTCAGATTTAAGCAGGGATTTTCACAAGATGTTTTTTTGCTTTTATAACATTTTTGCCTTTTTTTTTATCTTCTTTTCTCTTCATCTCTGTCTTTTATTTTCATTCTTGACTTCTAAATCACAGTCTTTATTGACTTCAGAATCTATTTCTTTCTCTCTTTGTTTTTCTTTTTCAATCTTTTGTTTTTCTTGCAGTCACGCCTTTTCTTTTCCTTCATTCTTCTATGTCAATCTATTTTTTATTTTGTCATTGTTTCTTTTTATTTAGTTATCCTTTATCACTTTCTCTTTCTTTGACTC
>CAHIKZ030002290.1:2140000-2247500 GCA_903632075.3 Acanthosepion pharaonis | reverse complement strand
CTCTGTTTCGGACTGCCTCTGACTCGACTCTTGACTCGACTTGAACTACTGGCTCAACTTGAACTACTGACAATATTCAGTCACCACCCCCACAAGGGCGTCATGTGGCACAAGGCCTTTTTAACGTGGGATCTCTGGTTTCAGGGTCGGTTTACCTCCCCGAAAGAGAATCCGCCCTTCGGTGTAGCCTCTCTCGGATTCCTCCCCACCCGAAGGCAGAGAGTTCAACCGATCTATTGTTCAAGACTTGAACTACTGACTCCTTGCCTACTCCTGAGGCACAGTATTTATTAAGTATGGAATAGTCCATTATTATTATTATGGGTAAGATCCCATAACAGGTTCTTATCTTCAGTAACAGACATGAACCCAGTCTTAGTTTATGTGGGTCAGTGAACGTCATAAAAAAATTCAATCAATGACAACATGTTCTGCCAAAAATCAAATGGGGAAACACAGATGTGTCAACCCCCAATAAAAAGAAGAAAACCACATATGAGACTAGAGCCACAGTGAAGAGGAACTTGATTTGAGGCAGCAGTCCGAGACACAAGGGTTAGTGATTCATTGGCTGTGAGTTTTACCTGATGTACAATACCAGAAGAGAAAGAAGAAGAAAGGATGAATGCAACAACCATAGGTTAAAGTGCTATAAAATGGGACACTTCCTGTTTTCATTCTCTTTTTTCTTTCTAACATGTCGTAGAAGTAACACCAGCACAAAACTTGTTACTAGCATGGTAATATCTTTCCTCTAAGTAACTGAACTCTTTCACACATTCAATCAAGTGTGCATAATTCCTAACTGACAAATTTTATTTTCTTTATTTTTAGTTATATACATGCTAGTGCATTTTATGTCCTTTGTTAATGAGTCATTCAATATAAAAAAACACATGAAAATATTACTTTGTTGAAATACATTCTCTTTCCTTTTACCTCTTCTGACAAGGAGAACTAGTCATTTATGTGTAAATTTTGTTACTGCTGCTTTTATTCCAACTAGAAGTACCCCAATTACATATATATATATATATATATATATATATATATATATATATACCCCGAATAAAAAGTTATTAAGCAAATCATATAAACAAAGCCCGAGTTAAAATTTTAGGCAGTACCAATATGTTTTATTGAAGTTCTTTGATGTATTCTAAAAACTACCATCTGATGTTATTAGGCAAAACTGAATAATCACATTTACAATAAGTATGTAATGAAATCATCTAAAATTGATCAACACCTATAATAGAACAAATAACAAACACATATAAGTCTTTTGGTCCTTTGCATTTTCATCTAGTGACCCTTCTTCTCAATAACAGCCAGTTAACTATTATCTCTTAGTTTTTGTTAATTTATTTTTACTTCAGCAGGTTCAATTTCCAACATGGTAGTTTTAATTGCTTCCTGTGGGTCTGCTTTGCTGTTATATTGTTTGCCACCTTCTTATAATTTCATCTTGGCAATTGACCATAGATTTTCAATTGGATTCATATCAGGACTTGATGGTGGCCATTCCATCATCTTCTCTCCTGTAAATCATTCATGTTCAAAGAATTCATGGGTAAGCTTAGATACATGAGAAGGAGCTTACTCATGCATAAATACAGACTTAATTTTCAAACTACAAGACTAGGACTTATACCATGGAAAGAAAACTTGTTCATAAAATCGCCATAATTACCAATGTTTACTTTAACTCCTTCATTGACTTTGAATGGTCCAAAATGATTTCATTGAAAATTCCAGCCCATATCATAACACTACCACCTCCTTATTGTCTTCTGTTAGCCACATGCACATAGGAATTGGATATCCACCAGGTCCATTATATGTCACTTGAGATTCAGCCATGAAAATTACTTTAGGAAAGTCAAATTTCATGAATTTCTTGGCCCAGTTTTAATTCTTTAAAATATTTGCTTTAATGATAGGATGTTGCTTAGGAGATTGTTTTTTACAGATCCCAATTCACAAAGTGTTTTACACCTTTTGTCCTTCTTGTCTCCCTCATTTCCAACCTTTGCAATGATTTGAGCACTGGTCAAAAGTGGTTGTTTTGCTATAACTTGCTTTAGTTTATGTTCATCTCAAAGAAGCAACTTCTTAAGGCCTTTTCTTTTGCTTCAAGATCTCAACTTATATGTTCATCAGTCTTCTTTATTGTTCAATGATCTCTGCAAAGTTCCTTTGATAACTCCAATGCCGACATTCCCTCACACAATAGCTTTGTTACTTTCTGTTTTTTCAGCAGCTACTAGAATTCTTCCCTTTACTCATGATTCAACATATATTATGGACAAAAAGAAAAAATAGATTTATTAGTATTCAGAGGTCTCAAGCTAATATTAGTTTAATATGTATACTAAATTCAGTCAGTTTACTTAAATATTTTACTAAGGGTGGAAATGAAGTAGTTTAAATTTCAGAAATATTGGTTCAGAACTTTTTGAGTTATTGAGGTTTATTTGGTTTGCATAATAACTTCAGACAGGCTGTATATATATATATATATATATATATATATATATATATATATCACTTAAAGACTACTTTTAGTGAATACTCACATTTGAGTAGGCACTCCATTTATTTATGAAAATATTTGTGCTCTCCAGCAGGGGGAATTACCATTTAGTTTGGTATGCCTTACTGACTTGGCTAAGGAGATGTCTAATTTTTTTCCCCGCATGTCCACCTCACTACCAAATGTCTCTCAAGGTCATGGTTTAAAGTGGGTTTAATAGCAATACCATGGAAAAATGGCAATAAATCTATCCCCCTACCGAAGAAGAGGTACTACCTGTGGGGAAGGCCCACTGGGGTTTAGCTAGTATGTGTGTGTGTGTATATATATATATATATATATATATATATATATATATAGAGAGAGAGAGAGAGAGACACACACACACACATATATATATATATATATATAGATAGAGAGAGATAGATAGATACAGATATAAATAGATGCAGATATAGATAGATAGATAGATACCAGGTGTAATAGCAAAATTGTCCAAATTGTGTAACAACAAAATTGTCTAATTGCTACATGAGGATTTGAAACTTTGTATTTTGGAAATGATAAAATATCTTACTGGAATTCTTCGAGGTTTTTATAACACTATTGGACTCTACTTCAAACAATAAAAATGTAAAATTACTCTCCAAGCTTAATATCATGATGATATCGATCATAAATAAAAATGGATTGGAAGCTCATGAAGTATTGAAATAAAGTTGAAACATGTATATATATATATATATATATATATATATATATATATATATATATATATATTATTCCAGGATGATTTTTTCAACTTATTCAATATGATGATCTTTGTCCTCTCTAATCTTCTAACTTTCTTACCTAGCATAACAATGTACCTCACAGGTTTCACATACAATTTAATTTTCAAGTTTTTTCACTACTATTTGGACTGTCATAGCTGAAACTCCTCTCTCACATGCCAAACATCTTATGAATTGAATTGGATCTTTCTAATTGTTCACTTTAGCTCTAAATTGAAATGATGATCCCTCTTCCTGTTGTGACCTCCTGATCCAGTTTTCCTCTCTACTGTTCCCTCTTTTTAAACTTATTCACCATTCTCCTGATGTTTCTTGAATAGAGTTTGAAGATGGAAGCCAGTGTATGAATGTTGGCACCATTAATGAAGGTACAAATGATCTTTTTGCTCAGTTGAGAAGTCACAAAATCATTTTAACCTCTTCTCTTTCCAGCTGAATAACTCAAGTGATTTTTCAGTGATTCTTATGACAAATGGTTTCAAGATATCTTATTTGAAAACCTGGAAAACCTTTAGTGGTTTTCTTGATATTAAACAATTTTTGTGGGATGGACAATTATCCTATGCTGTTACATGATTTGGACAATTTTGCTGTTACATCTCTTATATTGGTTCTTAAAATATCTCATTGGAGATATCAAAATCAAGCAAGTACAGTAATTTAAATATATGAAAAGTGTTTTAACAGAGGAAAGTGCAACTCAGAAATCTGAAGGTACATTGGGATAGTGAAAGATGCCTTCCAAAAGCTAAGCAAAGTATAAAGAAAGATAAAAATTTTTTTAGAAACAAAGAAAAGAGTACTGAACGGTTCTGATATGTCCACCTATATAGCATTGTATACAGGACAATCTCCTCAAAGATGAAGATGATTGAAACAACAGAAATGTGATTCTACAGAAGGAGGATGAGAATCCCATGGATTGCACATGTGAGCAATAGATTTTTCAAGAAAATGTAAACAAAAAAGTTACTTATACTTATCAGAAAGAGACAGAGGACATGTGTAGGGCACATAATGAGGAAAGAAGGATTGGAAAGTTTTTCTTTTTCTCACAGGATAGATTAAATGCAAGCGAGACAGAAGAAAACAAAACATGACCTACCTAGTGAGCTTGAGTAAATAGATTGTGGAGTAGGGTTTGGGAGAGATAACAAAACGGCAAAAAAATATTAAGAACTACAAAGTACAGGAAAATTTGTAGAGCCATGTTCAAAAAATTCTTGACAGGACACAGTACATTTTGGAAGGCGGCTCTGATGAAGCTTCAATGGATTTAACCAGCTGGATGCTGATTAACTAAATCTTGCTCAACTAAAACTACAAAAAAGAGAATCTTCCCATGATGCCTCACAGTACAAATGGATAAAACAAAGAGGAAAAAAACAATCTGAAAAATATGCTTGTAGGTCAGCTGTTTCAGATTACCAAAGATGAAAATGTAATTAATTTTCTTCCTTTACATAATCCTTAGAATTTTATTGTGATATTAATTTTAATTACAGATTGTTAAATTAATTTAGAAGAGTAATGCAAAATTATCAAAAGTGCTGCAAACCTGCCATCATAACCAAATGTTAAAACTATCTGACATTGAAAGGCTCCAAAAACATACCACTGTTGTCTTATGGTGGTGCAGTAAATACAGTCATTGATTAGACTGGTGCTTCTCTCTTCTAGTGGCCATAAGTTTAACCCCCAGATATTGCTGCCATATATGGTCTGGAGCCCCTTCTGTTTGCCTCGGGGTTCTTGATAGGCTCCAGAGGTGGATATGCAATATAATTGGCCCTGCTCTGGCGTCTCATCTACAGTCACTTTCTCACAGATGCACTGTGACCTCTCTCTGTCTGTTTTACAAATACTTTCATGACAATTGCTCTGAGGAGCTGCATTCACTGGTTCCCAGACTTCATGAGTTCAAGCGCCCTATGAGGCCGGCATCCCGCTCTCACCCTTTCACTGTCAAAATTCCTAAATGTAGCTGTCTCTTCTACTCCAATAGCTTCATGTCTTACACCTCTGGCCTGTGGAACTCCCTTCCCTATTCCAGTTTCCCTGAGCTATAATCTCCAGCTATTCAAATGTAATGTCAATCAACATCTCCAGTTGCCTTGATCTATCCACTACCCTTCTCCTCATCCTTTCTTCTATCACTCCTATCTGATCTTGCTCCAAATTTTCTGTAACCCCTTGCGTCCTAGTGGCTTCCCATATTAGCTGAAAATAATAAACACCTGAAGAGGGCCAGAGAGGAGTTAGCCAAAACATTGTCTGTTATGGTAATGGGGAGCCGTTTCCTTACAAGGAAACATTTGGCATTTATTTGTAACACTGTGTGTAAAAACAGAGTGGATCGAAAGCTGTTCATTTGTATTCAAGAATGCTCGTCTACTAGGGCGGCTATCAAATCTATGTTGCTGATGTCTGTTCAAGCACATTTGTGTTTGTTCAACACCCACAGAGCCTACCTGTGGTTTATACAGCAACTATGCTGTGCAGACCTTAGTTACTGTTTCTGGGAGGGAACGCATTATCTAGCGTGATCAACTGTATGAACAAGTCCAGCACACTCAAACCCACAGCCATGATAGTTTGTAACTTCATGCCAGCACAACCATCAATGACACCCAAATGGTTCTGTCTACTCAATTTCACTCACTCAAGTGTTGGGTCAATCCATGGTATGGTTTTCAGGCACTTTCCAGAGGTACCACACACTGAGATTGCATCCTCCAGACTAATAACTTCAAGAAGCCACTTTCCTGACAAATCAACCTTAGTGAGATTTGAACCCAGTTCTCATGGTCAGAGAGCAAACTTTCTAACCACTTGGCCATTTTCCCATGTAAAACAGAGTATTTTAAAGTTAATGATTAAGAAAAAGGTCTCCTAACTAATAACTAGTCACACGGGTTGTTGGAAATGTATCGTATTTCAGAAATATATTTGACAGGTACAGTTGCTGGTCACAAGACCTTCAAGAAAAAAAGAAATGAAGCTGATTATGGGGAGGTCTTTTCATTGGGTTGTGATTTAAATAATCAACAATGAGCAAGAAGGAGAGATATCTTGGTTTTAAAAAAAATGTTCTTTCCTAAAGAATTCTTCATTAGAAACAAGGAAAAGAGTACTAAACTGGTATGTGATACCTGTCCATTTGTATAGCAGTGAGTGCTAGACAGTTTCCTCAAAGATGATGAACAGACAGAAATGTGCTTTTACAGAATGATGCTGAGGATACCACTGACTGAACATGTGAGCAATGACAAAGTTCTAGAGACAATGACAACAAAGAGGCACTAATGCTTAACATCAGGAAGAATCAGTTTAAATGTCTGGGTTATATAATGAGGAAGAAGGGCTTGGAAAATTTGATATTCACAGGGCAGATTGAAGGTAAGAGAGCCAGACGAAAGTAAAACACGACCTACCTGGTAAGCTTGAGCAAACTGATGTCAGAGTAGGTTTTGGGAGAGAAGGTAAAAAGACAATTTATTAAGAGCTATAAAGAACAGGAAATGAAACGATGAAATTTTTTTTAAATTTTGAAATAGAGACAAAAGGGAAGCTTATATTTAACATCAGGAAGAGACACTTGAGATTTCTAGGATACATAATGATGAAACAGAGCTTGGAAATCCAATACTCACATGACAGTTTAAAGGAAACAATACTGAGTCACACTCCCACAAGGGTGTCATGTGGCACAAGACCTTTTTAACGTGGGCATTCCGAGCCCGTGGGCTCGGCCAAAAATATGCCCATTGAACCCGTATAAACATAGGAAGAGAGTTCAACCAAACAGTCGGTTCAAAAGTGAACAACTGACTCACAGTTTAAAGGCAACAGAGACAGGAAAACAATGCATAACATTCTTAGTGAGCTTGTGTAAATGGATGGCAGAACAGGATTAGGGAAAATAACAGACAAAATTTATTAAGATTCACAAGGGACAGGGAGTTGTGGAGAGCCATGATTGCCTATGTTCTTAGTGGACACTGCACATAAAGAAGTGAGCTGATCACCTAAATATGACTGAAGTACCCTCTCTGTTCTGATGAGAGTTCAGGAAGAATCCATGCTGATATTGATCCCACAATTTCTATTCCTTGTTACAAGAAAAGCTTTTGTTTGATGAAAAGCTGTTTTTTTTATTTTCTGTGAGAAATCAAGACAATGCAAGTCTGGGGTATCTGCCTGTAAACAAGTGATGCAACTCACTGCGAAAGGATGGCTGTATCTGCCTATATTTCAGATGAAGTATTGTAATTATTTACATTATTTACATTGTTTGGACTGTTATCCTCATCTTTATTGCCATATTCACAATGTTTCGATTGTTGTACAGCCTTCTTCAGGTGATTGGAATTTCAAACTGAACCTTCTATTTCCTCCACTGGAAAGTTGAGTTAAAGGGAGATAATTGAGACATCTGGAAGATGCTTGGCATGTGGAACTAGAACAATCTACCCTGCTGGACGAAATAGTTTAAAATTACAATCACCAGAAAAAGGCTGGAGCATATAACGGCCAAAACATTGTGAATATAGCAATAAACATGAAAACAACAGTCCAAACACTGTAAATAATGTAAATAAGGATGACTGTTGTTTGTTAAATACCATTTCAGACCACAGAAGATGTAATGATAAAACAGCACTCTGACCGAGCAGCTATTGGGTTGGTGCATAATTATCAGGCGTTTTTAAACAATATTATGAAAAAAGAAATTTAGCAATTCAACAATAACATTTCTAAAGGATTCTTCCAGAGCATATGATTATCGACATGCATTGTTATAACCTGACAATAAAATAATATTTTTATTAAAACAAAGTAAACAAAAACAGCAATTTTTATTAACAAATAACTCGCCTACAAAAATGCCTGATAATTATGCACCAACCTAATAGAAATACACTTGGTTGAAATTTTAAATTTTTTTCTTTTTTTCAGGTCCACTGTTATCACTCTTTCTATTATTGAGTTTTCTTCCTATCCTTTTAAGTCAATTTCTTGATTATATCTTTTTTCCCTTCTTGTTATGTGCTATCCATCTTACTTGTAGAATGTCTTCAAGTGATATAGTTTTTGTTATCTGATAAAGTTTTTTACTTGTGATTCTGTGGTGCCTGTCTATAAGAGCTAGTGATGGATATATTTCTTTAAGACCTAGAGGAATCCTTCCCTTGCATTTATCATACTCTGTTGGACTTTCAAGGAAATAGAAGTTCTCACTTCGACATCCATGGCTCATATAACAAAAACAAACCTTAATTTTGTCTGGCTCTGTACCCCTGCTTCGAGAATACCACCTCAAAATACCAAGATTATAAAACATTTTCAAATCAGTCAAAATAGGCCCAAATAGCAGCTGTTTCTGAGCCAGTGACTCACTAAAAAGCCAGTGCTGAGTTCATTGATGTAGACAGATCTGATCAGGCTGGAATTAGCGACAAACTCCTATGGTCAAGATCGATAGCATTACAGACCCTTCTTTGGATTTTGTCAAGAATCTTGAGATATATAGCAGGATCACCAGACCAGATATGGCAGTAATATTCAATGCATGGATGAATGGTAGATTAATAAAGATGCAAAAAAATTGTCTGATACAGCATGGTGAACAAACATTTCAAACAGTAGACGTAGCAATTGATTCAATATAATCATGTCAGTGGAAAACATGAGTATGAGATGATGCAACGAGTTGCTTCCCTGGAGATCAGTATCAGCCATGATGATGGAAAACAAAAATGGTTCTCATAGATAACTAAAAAACAGTCTTGCTTTGGAGGTGTTAAAATTTACAAGTCATTTTTGAGAGATGACTGAAGTAAGGAAATTCTCTCTTTACTGTACCCTCTCTGCCCTTGATGAGAGTTCAGGAACATTCTCCGCTGATATCAACCCCACAATTGTTATTCCTTATTACAAGGAAAGCTTTTTGCTTGATAGAAAGCTGCTTTTTGACTATGTGGGAAAAATCAAGATGGTGCAAGTCTGGGGTATTATCCTGTAAACAAGAGATGCTACTCACTGCAAAAGGATGACTATATCTGCCTGTATTTCTGAGATGAAGTATTGTAATTATTTATATTCTTTTGCCTGCTGTCCTCATGTTTATTGCCAGACTAAAAGTCATTTCTAATATCAGCTGCCATTTTTGCTCCCTCAAACCTATTGGACATACTATTAAAATGAGTGTAAATAGCAGTGTCAACTGCATATATATTCAGTTGGAAACTGACATCATTGGGAAGGTCATTGATGAAGATAACAAAGTAGATACAAGCTTAGAGCCCTGAGTATGTTTGCATTGATGTGAAAGGATCTACAAGAGTAGCTGTTAATCACAACTTTATTACCAGATTTGTCTATATTTCTGAGATGAGGTATTGTAACTAATTACATTGTTCAGACTCTGCTGTCACATTCACGAGATTTCGGCCATTGCACACATCAATCTTCAGGTGATATTTAATTTTTTGAAATTTCAAACCGAACATATATATATATATATATATATATATATATATATATATATAAATATAAAAGTGACCATAGAAGTCAACACTTAGAGGCGACAGTCTGTTTCATGCTATATGCAATCGTCAGGCCACATGTGCTCGGCTATTTATATATATGCATGTCAGTGGTGCATTGTGGGTAGTCTATTTTGGCAGTTATTTTACCGGAAGTCGTTTATTTGTTTATTTATTTATTTAGGTTAAATTATTTTCCTTGTTTTTATTTATTTTTACTTTTTATTTCTTATCTTATATATATATTTATTTATTTGTTTTTAATCAGTGTTTTTTTGTTTTTTTTAACGTAGTAAAAATTTGTTTAGATCACTTATTTAATAGTTTTGTTTTGGTTTGAGAATTTAATTAAAGCTATTTGTTCTGTTTTGGGGTTGATTGTTGTTGTTTATTCTAACTATTATTTTGGTAGGAACAGTTTTTAATTTTATTTATTTGGATTGATTATCTTTATTTGTTTTTTTCTAACAGTAACTTTATCGGGATTGGTTTATTTATTTGGATGAATTTAGGTCAATTTATTTCACTTGTTATTAATATTTGTATATTTTCTCTTTTCGGTTTTTATAGTATGTATATATATATATATATATATATATATATATATATATATATATATATATATATATATATACATTATTTAACAGTTATAGCTAATTTTTTCATCCGATATTTTAGTTTCGTTTCGTTGTTTTTTATTATTATTATTATTATTATCATTATTATTATTATTATTATTATTATTCTATTTCATCTATTCTAGGTGTGATTTGGTAATTTGTTTGGGTCAATTAATTTTGCTTATTTCATTGTTATTTTGTTTATTTGTTTATTTATTTATTTATTTTTATTTTATTTTATTTTTACCGTTTTCGATTTTTAAGTAACGTAATGAAAATTGGTTTTCATGCCTGCATTTTCAGATGAGCTCGGATCTAGACTACCCACAATGCACCACTGACCCGCATATATATAAATAGCCGAGAAAAATAACAGCACACGTGGCCTGAGAATTGCATATAGCATGAAACAGACTGTCGCCTCTAAGTGTTGACTTCTATGTTCACTTTTATATTTACACACGCTCTATCTCTGATATTGAGCACTTTATCCCATAAATATAGCACATCTTAAGACTATATATATATATATATATATGTTAAGAAATGGACGAGGTCCGACAATTTATTTATTAAAGACATTTTACAATTACATATTTTACATTTTACATATATATATATATATATATATATATATATATATATATATATATATATATATATATGTACACATATGCATATTTATATGTATACATATATATATTTAGATATATGCATATATATAAATTTATATATATATATATATATATATATATATATATATATATATATATACTACTAGGAATATTTGGTTGGAAATAACCTCCAATAGCACAACTTAAGTTGGATGTTTCTAGTTATTTTTTTTTCCCAATTTTTTTCCTCAGGTCCCATTTTGTGTTGATAGATTTATTTACATATATATATATATATATATATATATATATATATATATATATATATTTTAAATAATAAGAAAGAACAGTAAGATATGTAATCCTGTGTTCTTCAAAATAGTGCTCAATGTAAATTTACAGAATATTAATATTATAAATTATATATATATATATATATATATATATATAATATTTTTTTATTATCAGAGACTATATTAAAAACCATACCAATAAAAAAAATAAATTACATGTTACCATTTTTTATTGCCATAATTTATTAGTATATGATGGTCCTCCTTCTACAGGCAATTACCTTATATTATTTATTCAGTTTAAATAGTGATATGTATTGCTGTCCAGTTAGTATTATTAATATTGTATATATATGTTTCGCATTTTTCATTTTATCTGCTGGCTTTTTGAAGAAGCTTCCTGAATATAAAAAAAATTTAATTTTTTCTGTTGACCTTATGTCTGATTAATCTACCACTCCTTTCAACAAATTGGACATGTCATATTTTCTACAATCACGATACATTTGTCATGGCATATTTTCTGCAATTGTCAGTGATGACATGTCTGTCCCGTGACATGAAAAAATAAATCACCCACACTCTGACATTACTTTTCTATTTAGCATAGATTTGACATTTAATTGGTTAATCAAGACATACCCACAAGTCTATTTTTTTAATTCTGATCTTATATTCCCTTCCCTTTAACTTTCAGAAAAGAGGTAACACTTTGTTTTTAAATTTCCTTCAAAAACATTTAACTACCAGTGACTTACCATCACCTGAAGAAGTACAATCGAAGTATTGAAACATGAAAGCTTTTGTGTACCAATTCAAAATGTTTTTATTATAATCTCTTATAATAAAATTATAATAATAATAATATATTGTTTTACTTTGCATTGAGCACTTTTTTAAATGTTTTAAAAAGACATTTTTTTTAGGTTAGACAGTTTTTAAAAAATTTTTAAAGTAAATGTTATGATCAGTGGATTTTTTTTACTCCTGATGTTTTTCTCATTTGGATATACAGTGGGTAGCAAAAGTATTCAAAATATAGTTTTTTTATAAATTTCATGCTTAAAAATTGTCTAATTTGAATGATACTTACTTCAAAAATTTTAATGAACATTGTCTACATAAAGGAAAATTGAGAAACATTGTTTTTTTATGTACTTTTATTGCCAAATCATTACATTTCCGTCTCTATATTTGACTCTTGAGATGGTACTTTTTTATGTGCCATGTCACTTCAAAACATAGACGATCATGGCTCTCCACTTCCTCCCTATCCCTTGAAGCTCTCAATAAGTTTTGTCCCTTTACTACTTCCACATGCCTTGTTCTGTCATCCACTTGCTCAAGTCTTCTAGGTATGTAATGCATTGCTTTTCCTTGTCCCTCTTTCCCTCTATTCGCCCTGTGAGTATCAGATTCTCCAAACCTTCCTTTCTTATTATGTGTTCCAGAAATTTCAGCTGCCTCTTCCCAATGTTAAGTATAAGCTTCCTCCTTGTTTGCATCCTCTCAAAAACCTCATCATTGCTCATACACTCGGTCCATGATATCCTTAGCATCCTTCTGTAGAACCATCCTTCCATTGCCTTGAGTCTCTTTTTCATCTTTGAGGAGACCGTCCAACATTCGCTGCTGTAAAGGAGGCCAGATGTAACATAAGAGCTCAGTACTCTTTTTTTTTTGTTACCAAAGAAATCCTCCTGTCTTGTAATACTCTGCCTCGCTTTTGAAAAGCATTTTTGTCCATCCTAATACGTCCCCAGATCTCAGCGTCGCACTGACCGTCCTCTGTCAAAACACTTCCCAGATATTTAAATTTCTGGACCTGCTTGATTTTAGTGTCCCTGGCCTGTAAATCGCACTTCAGGCTCATCCTTTTACTGATGATCATGCATTCTGTCTTCATGTAGTTTAGGTTAGTCCCTTCTTCTTGCTCTCCCTTGTTACCTTCTGTAAGAGGTTTTGTAATTTATTTTCCGTGTCTGCCATTGCTACTGTATCATCAGCGTATCTTATGTTGGCAGCCAATGATGAATCCTAGCCCAATTTCTAATTCTCTCAGAATTGCCTCGCTGAATATTTCGAATAAGCCCAGTGAGAAGACACATCCTTGTCATACACACCATTCTATTTTTGTATATCTTCTCAAGTCATTCTCTATGTGCATGCATGCCGTTATCTGCCAGTATAGGTTCTTGATTATTCTAATATGATTTCCAAATATGTCATGGTTGCTGAGCAGTTCCAACAGATCTTTGTGTCGTACTTTGTCGAATACCTTTGAATAGTCTGTAAGACATAGGTACACGTCTTTCTGCATTTGTATTGCTCTTTCTGATAACATTCCGAGCATGAATATTGTATTCCTTGTTCCAGTGTCTTTAACGAACCCACACCATTCTTCTCCTATCCCTGGCCTGATTCTGCTGTATGCTCTATTCATCAGAATGCAGATGATGAATTTTGTTACGTGGCTCATGAGGCTGATTGTTTTGGTGGAGTTCACTTTCGTTTGCACTTGTTTGATACGAAGATAGATCTGCTGAGATCTTCCGGTATATCACCACTGTTGTAGATTTCATTTATTATTTATATGACCTTGTCTATGCGCAAATCATCTAAGGCTGTCGCCATTTCCATTACAATTATGTCTGGCCCAGCTGCCTTGTTTCAGTTCAGTTTTACCAGTGCAGCTTCTACTTCGGTTTTTAGAATTTCAGTTAGTTCCGTGTATTGCTGATTGTTCTCTTTCATCCTGGAAGAGATCTCCAATATACACGTCCCAGGGCTGAATTTCTTTTCTCAAATATGAGCATTCCATCCTTTGACTTTTAAACGGCCTGTTGACATGTCTTCTGTCCTGTTAGTTGCCTTATTTGTTTATGCATATCTCCTTTGTTGTTGGTATTCAATCTCTCTATTTCTGCACATTTTTTTGTTTCGCCATTCTTCTTTAGCCTGCCTGAATTTGGTACTTATTTCTTTGTGTAATTTTCTGTGTCTCATTCTGTATCTTGGCAGAGCTTCCTGTCTCCTTTACATTATGTCGAGAATCTCATCAGTCATCCATTCGTTCTTCCTTCTTTTTCCTGTCTCCTTTGGGATGATATCTTTTACCAATGTCATTAAATCGTCTCTTGGTGCGTCCCATTTCGAGTTTCCATTGTGTCCCTCGTATCTTCTTTTCACATTGTCCATATATATTTCTTTCAGGTTCGGGTCGATCAGGAGTTTGTTGTATTGCAATCTGGGGGCTGCGTTAGACTTCTTCAGTTTCCATAGTTTCACTCTTTGTTTACATATAACAGGGTGATGATCGTTTCCGAACAATTTCTTATTGTGAAATTTATAAAAAACCGAAGTGTTAAATAATTTTGCTACCCACTGTATATATATATATATATATATATGTGTGTGTGTGTGTGTGTGTGTGTGTGTGTGTGTGTGTGATTTAATTTATAGGTGGATACTGGTCTTATATCATTGCCCATATCTAGGGATATCATCTAGTTTACATATTACTTCCCTGTTTCCACTGAGTCTGAATACACACTGCTTACTCCAGGGATTGAACTCAGTCACCAAAATTCATAAAGCCATGCTTTAATCCACTAGGTTATTATCCCAAAAAGTCTAGGCAAATTATGGAGGATATTAAATGACTTAATTTATTATCTAATAAAGGAAAGTGACTAAATGATGATATGTTAGATTGTCTTTATGCAATTAACATTTAAATTATTTTAGTTTGGGATTAAGTTATGTATTAAATATCTCTATCTATAAAAGGCAGGATGTGTGTGTGTGTGTGTGTGTGTGTATCGAATGCACGGCCGCAATTTTCGACGGATTTGCACCAAAATTTACATGCACACGCTCCAAGTTAGCGGGAAGGCAAAGACCGACTTTGCATTTCCCAACTCCCATCGATAGTGGAATTAATCGATTTTTTCATGCTTCTACGGCAGTTTTCATGTAGTTTGCAGCCATTTTCTACTGGCCAGAATGAGAGCCTATAGTTGGCTGCCACGAATAGGCAGGAAGATTCTATTGGCCCGCGTGAGAGCCAACAGCTGACTGACACAAATGTTAACTAGCATGCTAGCAGGCAAAAAAATCGATAGCTTCATTCGTCACAAGTGGGAAAAATTTAAATCTGCATGGCACTTTACTCCAATTGGCTCATTCGCTTGCTTAAAATCAACGTTGATTCTGATTCCGCAGAACTGGGTCGGATGTGAAAAAGTATTTGTTGTTAACATTCTTTTTTCATTCGGTTTTTCCAGTTATGAGTCCTTTTTGAAAGCTGATCGTTTTGTGATCATTTTGTTTAGTTCTTTTTTCGTAACAGATTTAATGTTTAGTATAGAGCTTCGAAAAAATTCGCAGTGTGAGATAGGCAAGAAGTAAGGCATGTAGCAACATCAGCACGGCAAAGGGCACTCTTTTAAATGCAAGGAAGGGCAAAAATATTTTAAGTCAAGTGATAGCGATTGCTGTATGTGTCATACGATTTTTGAATCAAGCACGGGCAACGCCGGGCCATGCTACTAGTTTTAAATAAAAGGAGGAGTTAACAGATTTTATTTAATTTTTCTTTTTTAATTCTTATCGTCATGTATTTTGTCTTGGGAAAGTAGTAATTCTTTCAGGAATGGTGATTCTGGGGCCTGGATTTATATTTTAATAAGATTCGGTAGCGGCACTTTCAAGAATTTTTCGTCTATGTTGGTAACTTTCTCTTTCAATAAGTATGGCATTCCTTAGATCAAAGTTATAAGAAACAGAAAGAAAATTTGATTTATGCTCACCCTCTTTATTCTCAGAGATCCCCACGCCTTTTTCCTTACATAAATTTAACCTGAAGAAGCCAGAGAGAGAGAGAGAGAGAGAGAGAGAGAGAGAGAGAGAGAGAGACCGCTCTCAGCTAAACGAAATGTGTCATTTATAGCATTTATAGCATTTATCCACTTTGTCTTTCATTTTGTTTCGGAGACAGTCCACAAACGCACAAGAAAAGCCCTACAAATCTCTTCGAGTGCACTAGTTTGCAAATTGCTTATGACAGACGATGATCTCAAAATTCCTTATGCTCACATTCAAATAACTGTCAAGCCAATGACATTAACTGCATTGCTGATATGCAATGTCTGAAATTGCTCGGCCGTTTAAGCAATGTGACTTAACTAAGCTGCTAGCAATATTAAGCGGAGTAATATTTATAGCTTGTCAAAGAAAACTTAAAACGTCTAATTTTTATCAATTTTTCCGTGTGTTTTGCGGAAGTATTTCTGTATTCAGATAATTTTGTTCACTGTTTTCGTTTTTTTTAATGGCAAAGTATAGCTGACTTTAATTGAAAGAAGTTTGGCTTTTAAAACACAAACAGAAGTTTGCATTTTTCAATAAAGTTCCATAAAGCTGAGTATATTACGATGTCAATTACTCATCTTCATTTTGTTTAACAAAGTTTAAATGAATGACGTTTTCAAACAAATTAAAATTATAGAACAAAGAATATTTCGCCAGTAAGAGATTATAAAGAATACACACGTACAACTTTATTTCACTGAATTTAAAATATACTTAAAAACGTAAACGTTTACATAGATTTCATTCTACATCCTAAATAAGGTTTTCATTGTCTCTGGTACATTCTCTTGCTATCACCAGAAAAAAAGGTATTTTCAGAAAACCAAATGATGAAATCAAAAGTTGTTGTATTGGTTTTTCTGTTCCAAAATGCTATCGTGCAAGGATTTTACATCAAACGCATCATTACCATTTGCAATATTTATATTTGGACGATTGTCCTCATAATTGTTGTTGTTATCACTACAGTTCGGCCATTGTGTTCTCTGGCGTTCTTCACGTGTATATTGATCTGGTTAACCTACAGGGAATTTTTAACCGATCTCTTTACTTAATCTACTCTTCCCACTGCCTATATCTTTCTTGCAAAATAATATCCTTACAATTAACTTGACAAAATCTATCAGAGGAAAAACGCATCGGCTAAGATTTCCATCTATCTTTCAGGGGTACAAACTCCGACTGATGCCAAATAGGTCGGATTTCGTTCCCGGCTTGAAGCAAACGGATGTCTAGGTTCAATGATGAGCTGTGATATAGCGAAACAGGCCTGTATGTAGATGGCATTATTATGCTCTCGAAAGATTTCGGTTGAGCCCTTTTGAGAGATAGGGTAATTCTAAACAGCAGCCGTCTCCGATAACGCAATTGTCTTCATTGGAAATAAAAGCGCATTATGGCTGTCTGGCGTTCGTAAAAAAAAATAATCCGTTAGAATTTTCTTTTCCCTCTGCTGTGCGCTGATATCTGAAGGGTAGAATGGCCGATTTATGCCAAATCGGTCAGATTTCAATCCCGGCTTGAAGCACTCGGATGTCTAGCCGCACTGATGAGCAGATGCAGCAAAACAGGTCTGTATGTGGATGACATTATACACACACACACACACACACACATACATACATACATATATATATATATATATATATATATATATATATATATATATATATAAGTTACGAAGAACTTGGTAAACTGATTGGATAATTCCAAGGAGGATGAAATCCTGAGAGCTCAATGTGAATACAGAGCTAATATAGGATTTTGGTGAAATAAATTATTGTAATGGTACCTTAAAGTGGTCTGTTTTTCATTAAAAATTTAATTTTATATATATATATATATATATATATATATATATATATATATATATATATATATATATATATATATATAAAGCCGTTTGGTATCTGTTGGATTTTAAGTAAGTCCACTGGGAATAGTGTTGTTTTTATGCATATTTGTACACTCATGCATGTATACAATACCTACTCATATATATCTGTGCATGCATATACGCACACCATACACGCATATAAATATTTTAGAGCCTTTTCTTTTTTGTAAAATGTTTTCATCCTGTACATATAATTTGATGGCATATATGAAATTGGCTTTCGCCTTTTAGACATTTATTCATTTAATTCACAAGAAATGTGGCACAAGGCCAGAAGGAGAGACGTGCAAGATAGGTCTTATACTAAGACTTCTCTCTTATTTAAACTTCGTTAGCCACAATCACTGACCTAAACATACAATATTCCTTACACCAAAACAGTCCATTCTTATACTTACTGCATTCATCATAATACCACAATGTTTCTATGAAGTCCTAACTAGTCCCCATATGTACAACTTGTCTGTGGGTGTGGTGAATAAAAACATCAAATTTTACAAACTAAGCCCTAATCCATAATCCATATTCACAATGAAAAATTCTTATTTATAAAACTAAACAAAATAGAGTTAGTATTGAAAGAAATATTCTAAATTGAGCCCAAACCTTAGTTCACCAGATGACATTTGTTTGGTTTGGTTTGGTTTGGTTTGGTTTGGTTTGGTTTGTCTTACGGCATATCAACCTCAATAGGTTATTTAATGCTGACAATATTTTTATTTCTGGTATTTTTTTTTTCAAAAATGTATAGATGGTAATATCTTTTTTCAAAAATATATTGCTGGTAATAATTTTTTACAAATATGTATTGCTGGTATAAAAAACTATTTTTACACTTTCGTAGTGTTTTGACCGCAGTTTGGGGGTTAACTATTTACCCATAGCTGAGACCCTAACAGGTGCTACCACCCCGTATTAGGATGAACCTGGGAACACCAGCAATTCAGAGTTGGTTCCATGTTCCTCAAAACCTCCTGATCAGAGGCCTTACTGTTGGGCGTAGTTTATCGTCTTACCCATGACGCGGTTGTAGTTTATCGTTATACCCAGGACAGGATGAAATTGGTACTGGATTGAATATAAGTGAAATGCACACACTAAAAAAGCATCCCGCATCCACTAGATAACTGATATCTCTATCATATAGTAGAGGAGGAGGAATTAAGCGAAAAAAATGGGTGAAATTAAAATGAGCTGATGACCATATGCACCCAGGCTAAGTTAAAGGGAAGGAACTGAAGAAAAAAGAAAACACCGTAATCTATCCTATTTGGGACTGGGTTGCTTAATGTTCAGTGAAGAGGACCAAAATTCTGACACCTAACCGACGTCAAAATGCCACTCAAGCTTAGCTCCTTTCATTTAATAAAAATGCACTCTAGTAAAATTGCCAGTTCCATTAAACAAAGTTTCTATATTTAATATGCGAATTGATACCTCTGCAAACTAAATTTGTCCCAAGCGCTCAAAAACCCACACTAAACTTTACTTAATATTGCTAGATAGGATAATAATATTATATATCCAAACGAAATTATTTTCTTTTGCATAATTTTCGTTTTCAACCGATCTTGCATTGTCGGTGCTCTCTATAAACTATACAACGTCAGACAGTAGTTTTGTAGAATAATTGCGGCGCCAAGCAACGTACATTTCTATAGCGATGGGATACTAGAATTTATTCGAATTTTCTGGATGTAGGACTTTAAGCTGATTGGTATAGACCCCAACGCTCCAATTATTATTATTATTATTATTATTATTATTGTTGATGTTGTTGTTGTTGAGGGGTCCACCCCTTTTTATACAAATGAACTCACCCAGTATATACATATACTACTGCAAGAGCGAGACGAGGGTAAGACGAGAGCAAAACCGAAGAGTGAGTCGAGTCGAGAGTGAGGGATTAAAAGGTTGTAGGTAACCAGAAGAGTGAGGTAACAGCGTTGTAGGAGTCACAGTGAGCGAGCACGTAGACTCAATAAGAAGTCATTCAGCGACATTTTCAATACCAAAGACTGTATATATATTTTCCTACTAATTCGTATTCCTGGAACTACTAACCTGCTTTACCAGTTTGTATTATTACGTTAATACATTATTTTCATATATTTATTCCTGGCGTTTTTTATTTATTGGTACCGGATTTCAACCCGGAATCCACAACAATTATTATTATTATTATTATTATTATTATTATTATTATTATTATTGTCGATTTTGTAAAATAACAAACAACAAAACAACTAACAAAATACCACCGACTTACATCGGTGCCAGCTGATCCATCATACCTAAATATACTCAAGACACTCCTTAACTAACTTGAAACTAAAGAAAGAAGAGACGTAACTGAAAGAAAACACCAGTAATAGTAAAACATTAACTCGGGAAACATCACATTAAGCCCGCCAAGTAATGTGTGCGACATAAGAAGCAGTCAAAGAAAAATGCAAGATATTTTCACCATTGTGATTCTTTGCTTTATGTTCAGTTGTAAAGCAAGTTTTAGTTTTATATAATGTATTTTTTTTCTTATAGCTAAAATGCTTTCATATTGTTTTATAATGTACTGATAGCTCGCTTTAAACCTAACATACTTAAATACACTAATAGCGTTTTCCTGGCGGTGCATCTGATAGACACGAGTGTCTTTCATACTGTCAAATACAGTATATAATGTTTCACCAGTGTTCTAATTCATAGATGGCTAGACTGAAAAATATGACAGTAAGCAAAAAAGTAAAAAGTGTGTATTTTGTTTTTTTTACACGTTACATTATTTAAGTATAATATATATATATATATATATATATATATATATATATATATATATATATATATATATACACACACACATATATATATATATATATATATATATATATATATATATATATATATATATATATATATGTGTGTGTGCAATATTGCCTGCCAATCATTATTTAGAAAGTCAAGAGAGTATGCTATACAACATGCCCCAGTATTATGCGTCCTGTCAGTAATATTTTTAGCCTCAGGAAATTGATTTTTAAATTTAGAAAAGTAATTGCTGCAGAGCAAAAGGAAATTTATAATTCTAATTTCAACAAGAAAAAAAAATCTGTAGAAAATACGTCAGCACACACCGTTTTCAATCTTTTGAAGACCAGATGTCAAAGAACAAAAGTAGTTTTTACAAACAGATAGAAAGGAAACAGACAGAAAGTGGTAGGTAATAAAATAAAATGAACGGCAAAACGCCATAAATATTATCCGTCCAATCTGAAGCGATGCTGAGTAAAATTTCCAAACTTCTGCCCGGGAGCCATATTGGACTCCATAACAACATATGCACACAGGGGTAAAACCAGTGAACTGCACCGAAACCGCACCAGAGCGATATACATGTTGGTCGGAAAGTCACTATGAATTTATATTTTTATTAAAAGACATGTTTCAGTATAGAATACAGGAGGAGAATATGATTGAAAATTATAAACAATGCTGAAAGTGACGCCTGTTAGCATTATCAACAGGCTTGGATCCTTCTTATTTTGTTTCTGAACATCGCGATCAGTTGCTCGTGTGATGCATGTTCTGAGCGCATATATCTATTGTACATTTGACGATTCAAGAAAAAACAACGAAACTCCATATGTGGATCAGCAAATACATATATATTGAAATATAACATACAAAACAATCATGCAATGAAATGTAAGGAATAAAAGTTGTTCCCCTTCAACTGTATTCTGATTTATGATTGAAAATTCGAAAGAGTTTCTCTTGAATAAGAATGTTCAGGATTCTATGTTGAATAGTGTCTGCTGTTAGAATAGAATACAGTTAATTAAGAAATGTGTTGTTTTGAAAAATTAATAGAGTGCTGCTTCATGAACTTGGCTGAGTCACAGAGAGAGAAATGTATAATGTGTTACAAAAATCTGTGTCCGTGTGTGCGTTTGAAATGTTGTGAGTAAAGTCGTAGATTTGTGTGGACAGGCTAAAATAGCTGGACTCTACTGACGGCTTGCGATAAAGTCGGTAAGGGTTGTTGGCAATGTTCTTTAACGTCTGACCGCACGGTTAAGACGGGAGCTCTTGAAGATTACATCTTGGCAGCAAGGAAAAAGATGAATGAAGAGAACACCAGAGAGGCTTATTCGTGTTTTGTTTATATAAGGTTGTGTCTCACGTGATAGGCTCCAACCTTGTGCGCGGGGAAATTATTACTCGCGTTCAGGCGGTTTGATTGGTCTGAATTGACCAATCAGCAAGCTAGCTTTTAGATTAGCCAATGAATGCTTGCCGTATGATCTGTATGTATGTGTGTGTGACGGCGATGATGATCGCTACACTCGCATGAAATAGACTGAATGGAAGCTGTTATCGATTCTTTTCAGTCACCCACTGTGCACTGAAGATCTCGATACACTGGAGAACAGTTAGGTACTAAGTCTAGTTTTATCTGTAGAGGACCGTGTGTATATTTACGTGTTGTTGCATTAGAAACACGTGGGTAATTTCTGGTAGAATATTAAAAGATCCAACTAGATGAAAATTGGCGGACTTAATTTTCCAATCGAAGATGATAGAAGACAACCAAGACACACACACACACACACACACACACACACACACACACACATATATATATATATATATATATATATACATATATATATATATATATATATATATATATATATATATATATATATATATACACACACACACACACACATATATATATATATATATATATATATATATATATATATATATATAACAAATATGTATTAAACAAATTACAACGCAAATAGACATAACATTGTGTGTGTTTTTCGGTGAATGTTATTTTGGTGAATGTTTGTATTTTGGTGAATGTCTGTAATGTTCATAGCGCTCTCCCAGAAATGAGAAACGCTTGTCTTCTAAGAGCTTACATCTTGACGCTGAAATGAAAAAGTAAAAGAGATTTACCTCACCTCCATGCGAGGTGGAATGCGGCACGAGGCCTGAGGGGGAAAAGAGATCGAGGCAAGAGGTCGTCCGGTATTTATAGCATGGGGAGAGAGACCCTGATGAAGAATTAGGGAACTAAGGAGGAGGTAACTCCTACATATCACAATGGTAATGGTAATAATATTAGCCGATTCCGTATAAGCAAACATACACGGACCGTCAAACAACGCTGCATTTGGTTGAAATTTTTACAGTGTTCGGAAAGTCACTATACAGTTATATTTTTATTAACAGCTTGTCAGTCTCTCTCTTCGGACAGGGAGGAACCCAGACGAGGCTATGCCAAAGCGTAGAGTCTAAAGTGGGGAGGGAGACACCAACTCGACCCCATATACACGGGGTCTAAGGGGAATTTTTCACTGAGCCTATAGGCTCGGAACGCCCCATGTTAAAAACCGGCCTTGTGCTACATCCCACCTTGTTGGCAGGTAACGAGTAAATAATGTTATATATATATATATATATATATATTATTATTATTATTAAAAGACATGTCTCAGTATAGAATACAGGAGAAGAATATGATTGAAAATTATAACAAAAATTGAAAGTGACGCCTGTTAACATTAGTAACAGGCTTGGATCCTTCTTATTTTGCTTCTGAACACCGCCATCTGTTGCTCACTTGAAGAGTTGGGAAGAGTTTTAATTTTTGCCTGTCAGCCTTATGAGCGTATCTAAGACCAATATCTTGCTGCTGCGCTAATTTTTGTAATGATTTTCTCGGACACTGCTGCAGGCTGTCAGAAATATCCAGCAGTTTATCCTTCGAGAGATTTGCTAGGGTTTCACAACTTTTGGTATCGTCCACTGATCCTGTTACCTGAAATTTATCTACAAGCTTACGAATTGCATTGCGGTGTAGAACAGGTGTGTCTGAAGATTTATCAGCAAAACGCACCAAATCTGTGTATCTACCATCTTTTCGAAATACATGTCCGACGAGAAATACACGTTCTTTAATTGGCAATACCATATTGGGGTGAAATCTGAAATATAAAAAAATATGATTAGAAAAATGCACAGTGAATTTCCGGACACCACGTACATTATAGCCTCTCCTTATATGGTTGCACATACTCCAATCAACATTTCGCATTGAAGAAATGTGTTTTTGAAAATTAACTTTTCCATACAGTCAAGCGTCAGGAGGAACGTTACCTTGTAGAGGGCCGTGGTTGTTATGTTGTTGATAGAAGTCAGGCGTAGAAGAAACGCGTGTAAGGTTCAGATACTCCTGCTCGCCGGGCCCAACTATATAAAAAAGGTTGGACTTTGATTAAGTCCAAAGAAGAAGGCAAAGAAAGCAAACAAAACACAAGACCGATAATATATGTATATACAAATATATATTAATAACAAGTTACAATACATGGAAACAGTACAAAGGATGAAGTGTATGGGAATATTCTGTATGTGCGTGCGTGCGTGTGTGAATATTCTGTATGTGCGTGTGTGTATTGTGCTTAGCGTGTTTCCACGCTATCCCTTGTTAGCGCCTACATTTCGAGGTTGATAGCTGAAATCCTGAGGGAAAAGAGAGATTTGACTCAAGGTGTCGGCGCACAGGCCTGAAGGAAAAAAGTGAGAGAGAGAGGCGAAGGGTCCGCGGCTATTTATAGCAGCGAAGAGCGACCCCTGGTGAAAGGGTTAATGTACTAAAGGAGGAGTTAACTCCGACAACCTCACAATTGTATCTTTCGTAAGTAAACAAATATTAGAAACGAAGATGGTAGCGTATCATAGATTTGGATAAAATAAGGAATATACCTATATAGTTAAATATGGATAATCGCAGCCAATAGTCTTCATAGCCTAATTATTAAGGTACCTATTGTAATACAGAATCATGTAAATAAGACACGAAAGTTCGTATTCTGCTGGTAGCCTATAGTTTATTTCTGGTTCAAACTGCTTCCTAACAATTGTGGACGTAAAATTTAGGTATTTGCGATAAAAAAAAGTTAAATAAAAATTATATTTGTGGTGACCAGTATTAACTAAAAGACAAAAATCTAAAACGTTAAAATGGAAAGGCTTTGCATCAGGTGCTTAATCAAGTATCAGATACTTAATGCCACAACTTCAAAAAAAAAATTATATATATATATATATATATATATATATATATAAAACTAGGTTAGCTTACTGTCTTTCATTAACAACCGTCCTGGGGATAAAACGTCTTTTCGCACCTCCACAAAACGAGGACAGCTAACATGTACATACACGACTTACAATGATGTTAGTAAGTAGAAGGCAAATTTCTCAAATCGGTCGAACGATAGTCTAAACTTTTTCATTAAATACACTCTTGTTGCGGGATTCAGCCCTTTCGTTGCGAGGTGTAGACATTTTTCAATAAATATTTAGTTGCTCCAGATACATTCGTCCCATAAACAACATTTGGAGGGTACATGTTTGTCCGAGTAAAAATAAAAAAAATAAAAAATTTAGAAAAACAATGCATGTATTAACAAAATGAAATTACATTAATGGCTATATAGTTGAAAGGAAAGAAAAGATATGTTAAAAACTTAGCTATTAAGAACGTGTGTGTGTGTGTGTGTGTGTGTGTGTGTGTGTTCAGTGACCTGGGAAACGAACGTTCCCCAGCGGGTATGTCCCCATCTACGTCTTCCACATCTGGGATCAAGAGAGAGAAAGGAAATTTGTGTTTTTTATAGAACTGAAACAGCGCCACCTAAGGGGCGTTTGGCGAAGCCAAGTGGGCTAAACCACGCTCTCTCTATCTATTTTTTCATTATTTCGGTGGTTATTCCATCTATCAATCAATGTTCATTTATTCATTTTGCCTTAGAAAACCTTTTCTTGTTTCGTTCATTCTTCTGAGATAACATTTTGCACTCATATTCTCCAACAGAAGTCTTCACAGAAAGTTTTTCTCACTGATCAAGTGAAAAATTAAGTAGTTGATATATTTACTGCAATTCTTCACATATATTCGTTAAAATATTCTCTATATAAATAAAGCGCAGTGTACGTGCGTCCGTCATTCCGTTTTTCGACCTCGAAAACTACTAGAGTTACACGCGATTAAAAATTAAATAAATATCTCATTTAGATTTAAATTATCGAACAGAGAGAAAGGTTTAAAAAATTCTTTATTAAAGGTTTAACTTTAATTTCGCTTTTCGTCGCAATTGATATTGTCTAATTAAACTGTAATTAAAATTTAAGCGGGAAACTGTAAGTTACTCATATGTTTTTTTTTCTTTTTCTAGCACGTGTACTGAGACGTATTCGAAATATTACATATTTCGGGTTCCCTAATGTCTTCTAAGAGTGACTTCATGTGAAGGGATCATAAAGAATGGTGAATTTAAAAGAAAATGAAAATTGCTCGCAAAATAAATATAAACAAACTACGAAGATCGGTTGCGTATACGAAGAAAGATTATGCCGAATTAAGGTGTCTAATAAAGATAACACAATTTGATTATTTCTGAATTCTTATAATTTTTACGTGCATAGGACACTGAAGGTAAAAGGGTGAAGGCCAAAAAGCCCTCGGCAGAAGCTAGTTAAAGTCTACCCGAAGGGCGGCTTCTAGGCTAGTTAATAATAAAGAACTACATTTTTAGAGGTTCATACAATATTGCAAATACGTGTTAGTGTTGACTGTAAAATCTGCAATTCATTTCTTTCCGTATGCCAGGGATGTGCTTGTTTGCTGCTGCAGTCACAAGACAACTTCAAATACACGGTACCAAAGCAGCTGACCAAACACAAACACACCGACCTCTACGACTTGCTGACGTTGATACGGCGCACTTATGAAACAAAGAACAAAACATAAACGCCAGAAAACATATGTCGTTAATGAATATTTGATTAACAAGCAAGAAATGTTATTCTGATCCGAGACAATGGCTGGAAGAAAGCATTCATTAGCACAGAAATCTTAATGAAATCTGTAAGGACTTTTTTCTTTTGAAATCAATTGAATGTCAGTGATAATATTACACTAATAAAATAATACCGACAAGAATAAATTTTAATTTATTATTGTATAATTGTCTTTGTTATTTTTTATTTTTATTTTTTTTAGAGAAAATGAGTCACGATGTTCAATAAGCGTTTCTTTTAGATTTACCTCAGTTGTAAAAACATTAATCATTAATCATCTTGCGTTATTTTGTAGTCATCTTTTTAAGCTCAAGCAGATGTCCCAAATAAAGCTGACTTATCAGCCGTCATTTTATTAGCTGAATTATCTTTTTCCAAGTAAACTTTATTTACTAGTAGTGTCACACACCTTTTTCAACAGGGTCTTCAGTTGAATGCTGCTTGCCACAATGAGGTGCTGGAAACAGTTATTGCAAAGCCGTGGATAGACTTTGTGAGATGAATTGTCGTATGTATTTCAGCAGGACTCTGCACCTGCTCACAAAGCAGTAGTGACACAAGATTGTATAGCGGCCAATCTGCACGACCACATCGCACCTAACATGTGACCACCTAACTTGTCAGACCTAAAACATCGCATCGTGGAGCGTTGTTAAACGGGACCATTACTCCTTAAGTTAACGTTCTCTGCTAAAATGAAATAGAAAAATTATATTGACTCAATAGATTTCGCTCGGAAACTTAGTTCACTGTGTCGCGCGAGACAATTTTTTCTCTCTAGTATCTATATTACATATTTATAAATCTACCATTTTTCCGTGCGTTGAAAGACAAAACCATTAAAGAGCGAAAGAACTTACGGTTGCATCAAGCTAATTCAACCGTAAAATGATGAGACCTTGCCGCCAATCCAGTACTGCGCTTAAATTCATAAAATCTAGGTCAGGGGGTCGGCAACCTTTTGCTGACTATGTGCCGACTTAAGATTTTAAAATCATTCAGTGTGCCAACAGCATACGTATTTTTATACAAGTCAAGGTCAATATACATGATCTACTAATAATAGTACTAATTCTAGTAATAGTAATATATAGTATATATCTATATAGTTCAGTATATATACTATACTGTAATATAGTAATATATAGTATATATACATCAGTATATATTAAAATTGAAACAGCTAAATATATTCTTTGCATTGTAATAGTTATTGGTTCGGACTTTGTGATGTCATTTGCGGCTGCGTGCCATTGAATATAGTGTGACACTAGCAAATAATTTAAAATTATATTCATAAATTTCTATATTATAATAACAAATAATGAATAAGCAATCTCTTTTGTTTGAAGTGTGTTCGAAAATACTTTTCTACGACAGGATAGGAAATGATTATTTAAAACACACATGACTAAGAAAAAGGAACGTAATTAACAAAAACAATTGAAAATAATAGTGTGGCACGCTTACTGTAGGTGGCAGATCCCTGGTTGAGGTACCAAAGAGGAAAGTTCATCATAACAATCACCATGAAAGAATTCATAGAAAATGCACGAGGAAGCGACAGAACAACGGTGGTAACGTGCCTGATGTTGGGATGCCAGTCAAAACCAATAACATTGCAGAATCTTTGAATTTTTATCAACAATATCTAAATATATAGCAGTAGAGTCAAATCATATGTGGCAACAAAATTTGAAGAATGGACCAATGGTCAATCAGTCAGTTATGTGCCATGCGTGATACATGCTTATCCGATCATGTATCGAAAGATACATGACATGACTATTTCCATTCTGCGGTAGACCAGTTGCCATCCAAGGCTATAGAACTTGTCTGTTCTGCTATTTACCCATAGCTGAAGGAAGAAGAAGAGGATTCATATTATCCCAAGTGTATTAGCACGTAAGTGAATGTAATGGATTCGACTGGAATTTGAACTCTGCTCTCCGACACCTCAATCCGAGCCGCTATCCATTACTCCACTGACGAACGGTAAGCTTATATTTATATAACATAGACTATGAAGAGAAAAACTGTCAAGCACAACACTACTAACTTTCATAGCAGCAGATCTAACAATTTAATATTATCTCCCCACGTTACAGAGAACGTGAGCCGGAGAAAGCGCAATCAATCATTTTCTTGTAGGCTAGCATCAACCATACTGATGGAAGAGAGAAAGGAGTCTCTCAGATAATTAATAGAAAGCAGTTTTGTTTTGGAGGTCTTAAAATTAACACGCTATTTCTTGCCCTAGTTAACATCAGAATTTAGACCACTTTTGGGATTAGCTGGCAAATTGTCTTTATCGAGCCGAACAGACATAATACTAAGACACTCGCAAATAATTTAAAATTATATTCATAAATTTCTATATTATAATAACAAATAATGAATAAGCAATCTCTTGTTTGAAGTGTGTTCGAAAATACTTTTCTACGACAGGATAGGAAAATGATTATTTAAAACACACATGACTAAGAAAAAGGAACGTAATTAACAAAAACAATTGAAAATAATTAGTGTCTTCATGATAAGTGGATTGCTGTCAGACTGTTTCAATATTTAATGCCGAGGATTAAGGGTCAAGGTATAATTCCGCTTACAAAGAGAAACGTGTTGAACTGGTTTTGTCAATCCTTTCATTAAATTATAAATATAAATAATACTCTATTACATAAACTGGGAGTGTTTCATCGTAAACGTAAAAAGAATAAAGAGCATTTTATTGTATATATATACGAAGTATAACGCAAAATTTTAGGCAATATGAGCACGGCGAAAAAGTTACCATCATCAAGGGTTTGTAAATTGTCTCCTTGTTAGTAGTTTTCTGTGTCTATTTAAACACTTGCTAATTAAACGAAGTGATCATAAAAGCGTCATCTGTCAGTTGGGACCCGATGTTCAGAAATGAATTAGATAGATAGAAATATTGATAATATAGAAACAAACAGAATTAGATATGATCAGAATGAAAAATACTAATATAATGATATAAATATGAACAGGATGAGATAGATAACTAGATACAACAGACTATATATATATATATATATATATATATATATATATATATATATATATATATATATAATTAAGTAAATCATTGAGTCTAGAAGAACTCCCAACAGAATTCAGAAAGGACTGGACGGCCGTTTCGTCCCATATTTGGAACTCATCAGCAGTGCGCATCCACTAACCAGAATCGAACCCAGATCGATATAGCGCCACTCTTCACAAATTCCGTGTGAAACTCATTCGATTTTCTTTAATCCAAAGGACTGCCCCACCCCACCGAGTCATGTCTTCTATCCCCAAGTCGCTCTATCCAGAGCATTAGAAGCCGGTTCAAGCAAAGGATATACAAATGAAAGAAATAATTAGGAATATATATATATATATATATATATATATATATACACACACACACACACATATATATATAGTCGACTCTCCCGTCGAGATTCGACGTATGAGAGTCAAGCAGATCAGTTTCCAGGAAACCGACAGCCCGACACCGGCACATGAGATTTGATTATAGAGGGGAAGGTTTCGTGCAGGACCATCCACACTTTTTGAAGGGACGGATACAGAGACCTGGTGTATATATATATATATATATATATATATATATATATATATATATATATATATATATATGGTATCATAATGCGCTTCATTATCTCAGGAATAGACAGAGCCCACCACCCATAAAATGACGAAAGCCATAACAAAAATGGGACGTGAACATGAACGACAAACGAATGGCTAGTCTAGATATATAAAAAAATCTTTACACCAATATCCCAAATGAAAAATGCCTATATCTCCTAAAAAGCATCTAAAACAATTAAAGATAATGCTCTCTCTACCAACAGCTAAAATAATAAAAATCTGCCACCTCATCTCCAATCAATGCTAGTACCCATTCAATAATAACTCTTACAAAGAAAAGTTTGCATCGGCAATGAGATTGCCTCTCAGTGCAGTGATGTTATGTATCTTAGAACTTCTCGAATCCGATCTCTTCTAAAACATGTTACACAAACAAACAGCATACTTTCGTTCTATTAACTATGCTCTACTATACATACATACATATATATATATATATATATATATATATATATATATATATATATATATATATATATATATATAAAGGTGTTTCATTAAGACGGATCAATTTATTTATTTCCTTACTGGATCCTGTTATTTAAGTCATGCCAAATAATATTACCCAAATATCCGCCAAGGCTTCGGCGGCACACCTTAACTCGATGGTTATAATTTTTGATAACGTCTCTCCATGGTTACTTCTCGACCTCATCCTTCAACTGGTTATTGGCTTGTTGGCATCGACCTTACTTTTGAGATGACCCCAAAGGATGAAATCTAAAAGCGTCACGTCGTACGATTTTTTAAAAACTAAATCAGGACTTTCGGTGCAAAAAAGCCCCCAAAAAACCCAACTCCAGACTGCCTATAATTTCTTATTCGTCTGCACATCGACTACAGCTGGCATAACTGCTCTGGTGTTTCTGCTGTATATATCAAGATTCTTGACAAAATTCAAAGAAAGTTCTCTAAAGCAATAATCTGAACCTGACATTTCAACTTCAGTCACTTTCATCCGAAGTGATGTAGTTTAGCTGTGTCTTCACTACAAATATTTTCATGACAGCTGTTCTGATGAGAATTTTCCCGTCTAGTATGTCGACTAAATGAATTTAAATGTTCTACTATCAGGTCATCCTATAAGTTCTGTCCGAATTTTGAATAAAGAAAACAAGTGACCAAATGTTACATTTAATTACAGATTCAATCAACAATGTATTTTCCCTGATTATCTATGATTTCCTTCCATTAACAAGCTTACTAATTCAATTACAGTAAAATTCTTTTGGATTTGATTCGAAGAACTCACAAATGTCAGTTTTAACCTCTTCCTGTGTTACAAAATCTGTTTCTTCCAAATGATTCTGTAAGCTACGAAACAAATGGTAGTCTGAAGGAGCAAGATCGGGAGAATAAGGTGGATGAGGAATTTTCTCCCAACCAAGTTCTTCGATCTTTTGTGACGTGATTCTTGCTGTGTGGGGTCGCGCATTGTCCTGATGAAACATCACCTCTTTTCGATTCACTAGAGCAGGTCTTTTTTTCCTCAAAGCTTGGTTCAAACGCTCTAATTGCTGACAGTATATTTAAGCATTAATTGTTGCATTAGGTGGCAAGAATTCAAAGTGGATTATTCCTTGGCGATCCCACCAGATTGAAAGAAGAACCTTTTGCCCATGAAGTTCCATTCTTGGCTGTGGCTGGGGTCCTTCCCCTTTACCAAGCCACTGTTTACGACACTTAACATTTCGATAAAAGATCCATTTTTCGTAGCCAGTCACAAGTCTATCCAAAAAAGGTGAAACAAATTGGCGAGAATGGAGAGAAGAGCAGATGTCAACTCGGAATTTGAGGTTGTTTTCAGACAATTCATGAGGCACCCTTTTTCCAAGTTTAGGAACTTTTCCAAGTTGTTGAAGATGACGATGAACAGTTGTATGGTTTGAACTGAGAACCACTGCCAATTCCTCAACTGATAAAGCAGGATTTTCTTCAAGGGCTGCTTCAAGAAGCTTTTCATCAAACTCAACTGGACGTCCGTTTCGATCTTCACGGGTGAAATCTCCACCACTGAATTTTGCAAACCATCTTCTGCAAGTTCTTTCATTCACACATTCCTCTCCATAAACTGAGTGAATGTTTCTAGCCGCTTCGGCTGCTGAGTTTCTTTTCTTGAACTCATAAAGCATTATGTGCCTCAAATGATTCTTGGGTACTTCCATATTAGCAGGGTTTTAATCAAACAAAATTTAATTTTATTGTTCTTTGAAATAAAATTTGATCAGTTTAAATGCATCTAAACATAAAAATAATGTTCAGTTCCATTAGACATTATAAAATACTCTTTAAATTTCGTTAAAAAAAAGTTAAAATTCGGACAGAACTTATGGGATGACTTGATAGATTGGCAACTCGGTTTCACCATTTTACTGTTGAACTAGCTTGACGCAACCGCCATTTCTATTCTATCAATTTCTTTTCTTGCCCTTCTCACCCGTGGAACGACCTCCAGTTTTTTTGCTTTCCTGTTATTTACAATAGACAACTTCTCTCTTCCTGAACCCTGTTTCTTTATTATCCTTTCCTCACTTCTCGTCACTAGAGTCTACTCGTTCTGCAACTTCAATCATCATCTTCCGTGTTTCTGAAACCTGTGTGTTTATTATCCTATCTTCACTTCTCACCAAAGTCTTCGCACTCTGCAAAGTCAATCTCCATCTTCTGACTTCTTGAACCTTGTTCATTTATTATCTTTTCCTCGCTTCTCACTAAAGTCTGCTCATTCTGCAATGTCAATCGCCATCTTCTGCCTTCATGAAGGCTGTTCATTTATTATCCTTTCCTCACTTCTCTTTAGCAAAGTCTTCTCTTTCTGCAACGTCAATCGCCGTCTTCTGTCTTCCTGGACCGTTTTTCTTAATTATCCTTTTCTCACTTCCTTTCACTAAACTCTTTTCGTTCTGCAACGACAATCGCCATCTTCCATCTTCCTGGACCGTGTTCATTTATTATCCTTTCCTCACTTCTCCTCCTCAAAGTCGTCTCGTTCTGCAGTGTCAATCCCCATCTTCTTCCTCCATGAAGACTGTTCATTTATTGTACTTTCCTCACTTCTCCTCACCAAAGTCGTCTCGTTCTGCAGTGTCAATCTCCATCTTCTTCCTCCATGAAGCCTGTTCATTTATTGTACTTTCCTCACTTCTCCTCACTAAAGTCATCTCGTTCTGCAGTGTCAATCCCCATCTTCTTCCTCCATGAAGCCTGTTCATTTATTATCCTTTCCTCACTTCTCCTCGCCTAAGTCATCTCCTTCTGCAGTGTCAATCTCTATCTTCCTCCATGAAGCCTGTTCATTTATTATCCTTTCCTCACTTCTCCTCACCTAAGTCATCTCCTTCTGCAGTGTCAATCTCCATCTTCTTCCTCCATGAAGCCTGTTCATTTATTATCCTTTCCTCACTTCTCCTCACCAGTCATGTCCTTCTGCAGTGTCAATCTCCATCTTCCTCTATGAAGCCTGTTCATTTATTATCCTTTCCTCACTTCTCCTCACTAAAGTCTTCTGGTTCTGCAACTTCAATCGCCATCTTCTATCTTCTTGAACCCTGATCATTTTATCATTTCCTCACTTCTCATTAAAGTCTTCTTCAACGTCAATCGCCATCTTCTGTCTTTCTGAACCCTGTTTCTTTATTATCCTTTCCTCACCAACGCCTTCTCCCGTTCTACAACGTCAATCGCCAATCTGCTGTCTTCCTGACCTCTGTTCATTTATTGTCCTTTCCCTACTCCTCATTCTATTTCACTCACTGTTAACCCTTGTGCCATAGTCTCATTATTGCCTAGCTTAGGGTGAATTATTAAAGAAAATGTGTTTTATTTTTTTAAATAATTACCAGCCTTACATTTTCCTACTAATATGTTCTTTTATTTATAATTCATCTCGCATTATATTTCATATTAAATCAATATTTTTAGTTTTAAAAATAATCCTGCGCCCCAGAATTCCAGGCTAAATCACGAGTTTATTTTGAAAACACTTATCTGTCTCATATTTTCATACTAAAATAAAAAAAAAATCGGGTATTCAAAATTTATCTCGTCACATATTTCATGCTAATTCAGGAATTTTAATTTAAGAAGAAATTTACCTCGCCTCACAATTTCATAATAAAAGCACGGGTTTTATTTTCAAAAAATCTTAATCGCCTCACATTTTCGTATTAAAGTAATCGTTTTTAGTATTTAAAATTGACCTCGATCCAAATTCTTTAAGCAAAGAAAAAAACTTGAATTCAGTGATTCTGAAAATTGTTAACAATTTCTTTTGACACAAAATTAATTACATTTCACTCTTTCTACTCAAGGAATACAATCTCGTCAATTCTCACCGAATAATACATGAATATGAGGCAAATGGTTTCTATTTGTTTAGGATAAAAACCATTAAATTTAGTTTAAAATAGGATTTTGAGTGTTGTAACCTTCAGAATTCGTTAAAGGCGATCAATGTTTAATATTTATTTTCTGTCTACCGCAGTCTCAATATTTTATGACAGACTGAGTAAAGTTTAATAAATGTGATTATTTTTTTTATTATTTAGGAGGTACTGGCCTTCTGCTTTGACTAAATACTTGGCCTTGGGCTGAGTCTTGTTCTCCGTGGGAGTGTGCACCTGTTTCTCCGCCACTTGTGTCATAACAATTTCTTTTACTTTGGATCACATGGGCATCGATTTCTTCTCACATATATTGCATGTTTTTTTCTGTTTCTTTTCTTCTTTCACAATAATTGTTTATAAATCTTTATACTAACTTGGCATGACAATTTTTACCTTAACTAACATTTCGGGACGACTCTCTGGATTTCAAAGAATCACATCAGAATTGAAGTTTACATGCATTTTGAAAAAATAAATCAATTCGGGTCAGAGAAACTTTCTCTTCCTGAAGTATTTTATCATATATACAATAATAATAATAATAATTATAATAATTATAATAATAATGAAATGACTGTAATTTCTAGAAAATAATACGCATTTTTTACTGTAAATTACAGATGAGAGTAGGGTTTCGTATTATAAATAGGTTTAAACGAAAATATATTTTTCGTTATTGAGTTATAATGATAAATATGTACTTGTTCTAAAATAATAAAGATATTATCCCAATTTTCATTTTAAATCCAACAATAATAATTCTAACATTTTTTGTGAATAAATTTATATTTATCAGTAATCGCATTTTTTATTAGGTGAAAAAAAAATCTATTAAAAGGCCAATTTCGAAAAAAAGAGGATATCAAGTTAAGAATTTATTGAAATTTTAATTTTCATCATCATCATCATCATCATCATCATCATCATCACTTTCTATTATAGAATCAATATTTAAATTGTCATTAAACAAATTATCATTCACAATATCTTCGACCAGTTCAAAATTATCTTCGGCCTTTTTATTCGCTTGCCAAAGATGTCAACTTCAGAGCCTTTCATGGCTGTCGTGAGACAATACTTCTTTAAACATCTTTTTATAAAATCCTCACTGACGGAATCCCAAGATTCCTGTATCCATTTTACAATAACTTCCAACTTTGGTCTTTTCCTGTTGCCACGAACGGTAAAACTTTATTTTAGCCGCTTAATTTCGATTATATTCTTAATGTCAAGCTCGACAAAATGTCTTTGTTATTATTCTATATTTTTGAGAAAATTTATAGATGCGTATTATACAGAGGGGTAGATATATTTCTCGATTTTCGGATCATTTGTTTGGGTGCGTATTATTTAAGGGTGTGTATTATTTTCGAGTAATGACAGTAATACATTACTGCATCAAGTTTCTTTAAAACGCTTACACTTTCTGCATAATCTACCTTACTGGTTAATGCTAATCTTAATGATGGCGGATTTTAAATTTTAGGTAACCCCTTCTCTAAAGAATTGGGTGACATGCACCTATGAAACTTACAAATTAGTAAATCCAGAAGGACACTCCAAAACTTGGTCTTTAGTATAGGTGCTTATATAAATATTCTTATCCCTAAGATATTATTTTTCTATTACTGAAACTGGCACAATGTTCACTTCCGATAAAAACATAGTCAATCTCTTTTCAATTATGTTTTTTATTATTAGCTCAGACACATTTCAGTTTTGGCTTACGTTTGTTACGTAGAGTGAATTTGAGATGCATTGGCGAACCAAGAGGCCTGATTTGCTCTCCCCATTAGATTATATAGCATTTTTGCCTTTGGAATGGAAACAGTGATGTCACATGCAACTACTCACCACAAGGCCAATCATATACTACTATTTCAATTATATTTAGTTTTGCCTTTGTATTGATAGCAGTGGTGGCCGACCAAAAGGCCAAACATGTCCTACCCTTTAGATTATATTAAATTTTGCCTTTGGAATGGTAACTCTTTAGATTATATTAAGTCTCGCCTTTGGAATGATAGCAGTGGTGGCCGACCAAAAGGTCAAACATCCAGTAATCTTTAGATTATATTAAATTCTGCCTTTGGAAGGAAAGTAGTGATGTCTCATGCAACTACTGACCACAAGGCCAAACATGTCCTACTCTTTAGATTATATTAAGTTTTCCCTTGGAATGATAGACGTTGTGGCCGGCCAAAAGGCTAAACATGCCCTACCCTTTAGATTATATTAAATTTTGCCTTTGTAAAGAAAGTAGTGATGGCACATGCAACTACCGACCACAAGGCCAAACATATACTGCTCTTTAGATTATATTAAATTTTTGCCTTTGGAATGATAGCAGCCATGTCCCATGCATCTACCGACCTTAAGGCCAAATATATCCTACTCTTTACAATTGATGCTTAGTAATATCTTTTCGCTTTCCTCTGGGAGATTTTTGTAGTTTTCTTTCTGTGTCTACTATCAACACTGTATCATCTGCATGCCTTATGTTGTTAAGATTGTGGCCGCCAATAATGAGTAAGATTAATTATTCTCTCAGGATCGCCTGGCTGTAAAGGTTAACAGTTTTAAATTGCCTGTATTTGAAAATGAACCCATTTCGTTTGTTTTTGCTTAGCCCTTTCTACAACATTTTACTTCTGTTTACAATATTTTTCTCCTTCGCATACAATCCGAAATTTAGAGTATCGTGAAAATAAATAATTTCAACTATTTACATCGTTCGGACTATTGTCCTCATTTTATTGCCATATTCACAACGTTTCGGCCGTTGTACGCTCCGGTCTTCTTCAGGTGATATACGTTGGAATTTTGTACCTACTTCAGGTGATATACGTTTCGAATTTACGGTAGTAGAGTTTTCTAATCGAACGTGCTTTTTTTTTTTTAAGGGGGGGGGGGATATCTAACTTTCAGTTAATTCCATTGAGTAACTCAACTCCCCAGGCTTTGTTTTTATTCCCTCCGCTGGGGTCAGACATTGAATTCAATCTTTTAGATTAATCAACCAATGCTTTTATCCACTGGGCCATGTATCTTTGAAGAAATATTTCATCTCCGACGTGGCTTGAAATCAAACCTATCTCTCAGGGCCTCATATTTTATGTACGTAGCTTTTACCAGTTCAGCCATAGACGTCTGTAGCTGGACTGATCATAAGTCTACATTCATATTACTAATAGCCCACTATAATTTTTTATATGTTATAAACATTTTTTCATACATTATAACTTGCCCTACCTTTTAGAATATATTAAAATCTGACTTTGGTATTATAATGAAATCATTGTTGGCACATGCACTGACCAAAAGTTTAAAATTGCCCTACCCTTTAGATTATATTAAAATTTACCTGTGAGCTCTATGAGAAATAGTTTACGACTGTATTATTTCGTTTGTCAGTATGGATGTGTGTGTATTTCTTTGTACGATTTTGCTTTGTTTCCTTATGTCCTTGTTATAAGTCTTTAGTTATTTGAAATTAAAAATTCATAATAAAAATCGAATTCGGAAATTAAAAAATGATATTTTTTCTTCAATGATAATAATCATATCACACGTTTCCTTATATGGAAACATTCAGTATCCATTGACGGAACAGTTAGTACTACTTTTGTTTGTAATTCATAAAATCTTTGTATTAAAACAACTTTTCAGGAAAATAGGTTTCTCAAGTTCATTTACTTTTGTTACTCTTTCCAGAGTTGGTTTCTTTCCTAAACTTTTGTTTGAAGTAGTGTGGAAAGTCAGCATCTTGATTATGTCACTATTTTCTCTTCTCAAGCACAGTACCTGTTATCGCTCTTTCCAGTATTGATGGGAGGTTCCTTCCTAACCTTTTCTTTGAAGTAGTGTGGAACGTCAGCATCTTGATTATGTCACTATTTTCTCTTCTCAAGCCAAGTACCTGTTATCGCTCTTTCCAGTATTGATGGGAGGTTCCTTCCTAACCTTTTCTTTGAAGTAGTGTGGAACGTCAGCATCTTGATTATGTCACTATTTTCTCTTCTCAAGCCCAGTACCTGTTATCGCTCTTTCCAGTATTGATGGGAGGTTCCTTCTTTTTCCTAACCTTTTATGTCTTTTTTCTCTTCTCAAGCCTAGTAGTGTTAGTGTGGAACGTCAGCATCTTGATTATGTCACTATTTTCTCTTCTCAAGCCCAGTACCTGTTATCGCTCTTTCAATATTGATGGGGTTTCCTTCCTAACCTTTTCTTTGAAGTAGTGTGGAACGTCAACATCTTGATTATGTCATTATTTTCTATTGTTATCTCTTTTCCAAGATGGGTGTTTCCTTCAACCTTTTCTTTTGAAGTAGTGTGGAACCTCTTGATTATGTCATTATTTTCTGCTCAAGTCCAGTTCCTGTTATCTCTCTTTGATGTATTGATGGGAGTCCTTCCTAACCTTTTCTTTGAAGTAGTGTGGAACGTCAGCATCTTGATTATGTCATTATTTTCTCTTCTCAAGCCCAGTACCTGTTATCGCTCTTTCCAGTATTGATGGGAGGTTCCTTCCTAACCTTTTCTTTGAAGTAGTGTGGAACGTCAACATCTTGATTATGTCACTATTTTCTCTTCTCAAGCCCAGTACCTGTTATCGCTCTTTCCAATATTGATGGGAGGTTCCTTCCTAACCTTTTCTTTGAAGTAGTGTGGAACGTCAGCATCTTGATTATGTCATTATTTTCTGATGGGTCTCTCAACCTTTTCATTGAAGTAGTACAACATCTTGATTATCGCTCTTTCCAGTATTGATGGGAGGTTGGATGGGGAGTTTCTTCCTAACCTTTTCTTTGAAGTAGTGTGGAACGTCAACATCTTGATTATGTCACTATTTTCTCTTCTCAAGTCCAGTACCTGTTATCGCTCTTTCCAGTATTGATGGGAGTTTCCTTCCTAACCTTTTCTTTTGAAGTAGTGTGGAACGTCAACATCTTGATTATGTCATTATTTTCTCTTCTCAAGTCCAGTACATGTTATCTCTTTTGCAGTATTGATGGGAGTTTCCTTCCTAACCTTTTCTTTTGAAGTATTGTGGAACGTCAACATCTTGATTATGTCATTATTTTCTCTTCTCAAGTCCAGTACCTGTTATCGTTCTTTCCAGTATTGATGGGTGTTTCCTTCCTAACCTTTTCTTTGAAGGGTGTGGAACATCAACATCTTGATTATGTCATTATTTTCTCTTCTCAAGTCCAGTTGCCTGTTATCGCTCTTTCCAGTATTGATGGGAGTTTCCTTCCTAACCTTTTCTTTTGAAGTAGTGTGGAACGTCAGCATCTTGATTATGTCATTATTTTCTCTTCTCAAGTCCAACATAACATCTGTTATCGCTCTTTCCAAGTATTGATGGGAGGTTCCTTCCTAACCTTTTTTTTTGAAGTAGTGTGGAACGTCAACATCTTGATTATGTCATTATTTTCTCTTCTCAAGTCCAGTACCTGTTATCTCTCTTTCCAATATTGATGGGAGTTTCCTTCCTAACCTTTTCTTTGAAGTAGGTAGTGTGGAACGTCAACATCTTGATTATGTCATTATTTTCTCTTCTCAAGTCCAGTATCCTTTTCCAGTTATGGGAGTTTCCTTCGCTCTTTTTCATTGAAGTATTGAACGTCAACATCTTGATTATGTTCTCTTCTCAAGTCCAGTTTGTTTCTCTCTTTGAAGTATTGATGGAAACGTTTTCTTTGAAGTATTGTGGAACGTCAACATCTTGATTATGTCATTATTTTCTCTTCTCAAGTCCAGTACCTGTTATCTCTCTTTCCAGTATTGATGGGAGTTTCCTTCCTAACCTTTTCTTTGAAGTAGTGTGGAACGTCAACATCTTGATTATGTCATTATTTTCTCTCTTCTCAAGTCCAGTACCTGTTATCTCTCTTTCCATGGGATATTGATGGGAACGTCAACATCTTGATTATGTTCTCTTCTCAACCTTTTCTTTTAAGTATTGATGGAACGTCAGCATCTTTTATTGAAGGATTATGTCATCTATTTTCTCTTTTCTCAAGTCCAGTTGCTGTTATCTCTCTTTCCAGTATTGATGGGAGTTTCCTTCCTAACCTTTTCTTTGAAGTAGTGTGGAACGTCAACATCTTGATTATGTCATTATTTTCTCTTCTCAAGTCCAGTACCTGTTATCTCTCTTTCCAGTATTGATGGGTGTTTCCTTCTAACCTTTTCTTTGAAGGGGTGTGGAACGTCAACATCTTGAATGTCATTTTCTCTCCAGTTGCTGTTATCTCTCTTTCCAGTATTTATGTCATCTATTTTCTCTTCTCAAGTAGTGTGGAACGTCAACATCTTGATTATCGTAGCTCTTTCTCCCAGTATTGATGGGTGTTTCCTTCCTAACCTTTTCTTTGAAGTAGTGTGGAACGTCAACATCTTGATTATGTCATTATTTTCTCTTCTCAAGTCCAGTTGCTGTTATCTCTCTTTCGTATGGATGGGAGTTTCCTTCCTAACCTTTTCTTTGAAGTAGTGTGGAACGTCAACATCTTGATTATGTCATTATTTTCTCTTCTCAAGTCCAGTACCTGTTATCTCTCTTTCCAGTATTGATGGGTGTTTCCTTCTTAACCTTTTCTTTGAAGGGTGTGGAACGTCAACATCTTGATTATGTCATTATTTTCTCTTCTCAAGTCCAGTTGCTGTTATCTCTCTTTCCAGTATTGATGGGAGTTTCCTTCCTAACCTTTTCTTTGAAGTATTGTGGAACGTCAACATCTTGATTATGTCATTATTTTCTCTTCTCAAGTCCAGTACCTGTTATCTCTCTTTCCAGTATTGATGGGAGGTTCCTTCTTAACCTTTTCTTTGAAGGGGTGTGGAACATCAACATCTTGATTATGTCATTATTTTTCTCTTCTCAAGTCCAGTTGCTGTTATCTCTCTTTTCCAGTATGGATGGGAGTTTCCTTCCTAACCTTTTCTTTGAAGTAGTGTGGAACGTCAACATCTTGATTATGTCATTATTTTCTCTTCTCAAGTCCAGTAGCTGTTATCTCTCTTTCCAGTATTGATGGGTGTTTCCTTCTTAACCTTTTCTTTGAAGGGTGTGGAACGTCAACATCTTGATTATGTCACTATTTTCTCTTCTCAAGTCCAGTTGCTGTTATCGCTCTTTCCAGTATTGATGGAGTTTCCTTCCTAACCTTTTCTTTTGAAGTATTGTGGAACGTCAACATCTTGATTATGTCATTATTTTCTCTTCTCAAGTCCAGTACCTGTTATCTCTCTTTCCAGTATTGATGGGAGTTTCCTTCCTAACCTTTTTTTTGAAGGGTGTGGAACATCAACATCTTGATTATGTCATTATTTTCTCTTCTCAAGTCCAGTTGCCTGTTATCTCTCTTTCCAATATGGATGGGAGTTTCCTTCCTAACCTTTTCTTTGAAGTAGTGTGGAACGTCAACATCTTGATTATGTCATTATTTTCTCTTCTCAAGTCCAGTACCTGTTATCTCTCTTTCCAGTATTGATGGGAGTTTCCTTCCTAACCTTTTTCTTTGAAGGGGTATTGTGGAACATCAACATCTTGATTATGTCATTATTTTCTCTTCTCAAGTCCAGTTGCTGTTATCTCTCTTTCCAGTATGGATGGGAGTTTCCTTCCTAACCTTTTCTTTGAAGTAGTGTGGAACGTCAACATCTTGATTATGTCATTATTTTCTCTTCTCAAGTCCAGTAGCTGTTATCGCTTATTTTCTTTCCAGTATTGATGGGTGTTTCCTTCCTAACCTTTTCTTTGAAGTATTGTGGAACGTCAACATCTTGATTATGTCATTATTTTCTCTTCTCAAGTCCAGTTGCTGTTATCTCTCTTTCCAGTATTGATGGGAGGTTCCTTCCTAACCTTTTTCTTTTTGAAGTAGTGTGGAACGTCAACATCTTGATTATGTCATTATTTTCTCTTCTCAAGTCCAGTACCTGTTATCTCTCTTTCCAGTATTGATGGGTGTTTCCTTCTTAACCTTTTGATGTGGAACGTCAACATCTTGATTATGTCATTATTTTTCTTCTCAAGTCCAGTTGCTGTTATCTCTCTTTCCAACCTTTTCCTAACCTTTTCTTTGAAGTAGTGTGGAACGTCAACATCTTGATTATGTCATTATTTTCTCTTCTCAAGTCCAGTACCTGTTATCTCTCTTTCCAGTATTGATGGGTGTTTCCTTCCTAACCTTTTTTATTGAAGTAGTGTGGAACGTCAACATCTTGATTATGTCATTATTTTCTCTTCTCAAGTCCAGTTGCTGTTATCTCTCTTTCCAGTATGGATGGGAGTTTCCTTCCCTAACCTTTTCTTTGAAGTAGTGTGGAACGTCAAACCTTTCTTGATTATGTCATTATTTTCTCTTCTCAAGTCCAGTACCTGTTATCTCTCTTTCCAGTATTGATGGGAGGTTTTCCTTCTTAACCTTTTCTTTGAAGTAGTGTGGAACATCAACATCTTGATTATGTCATTATTTTCTCTTCTCAAGTCCAGTTGCTGTTATCTCTCTTTGCAGTATGGATGGGAGTTTCCTTCCTAACCTTTTCTTTGAAGTAGTGTGGAACGTCAACATCTTGATTATGTCATTATTTTCTCTTCTCAAGTCCAGTAGCTGTTATCTCTCTTTCCAGTATTGATGGGTGTTTCCTTCTTAACCTTTTCTTTGAAGTAGTGTGGAACATCAACATCTTGATTATGTCATTATTTTCTCTTCTCAAGTCCAGTTGCTGTTATCTCTCTTTGCAGTATGTTTGGGAGTTTCCTTCCTAACCTTTTCTTTGAAGTAGTGTGGAACGTCAACATCTTGATTATGTCATTATTTTCTCTTCTCAAGTCCAGTAGCTGTTATCTCTATTTCCAGTATTGATGGGGTTTCCTTCTTAACCTTTTTTTTGAAGATGGAACATCAACATCTTGATTATGTCATTATTTTCTCTTCTCAAGTCCAGTTGCTGTTATCTCTCTTTTCCAGTATGGATGGGAGTTTTTCCTTCTTAACCTTTTCTTTGAAGTAGTGTGGAACGTCAACATCTTGATTATGTCATTATTTTCTCTTCTCAAGTCCAGTAGCTGTTATCTCTTCCAGTATTGATGGGTGTTTCCTTCCCATTGAAGTAACATCAACATCTTGATTATCATTATTTTCTCTTCTCAAGTCCAGTTGCTGTTATCTGATGGATGGGGTTTCCTTCCTAACCTTTTCTTTGAAGTATTGTGGAACGTCAACATCTTGATTATGTCATTATTTTCTCTTCTCAAGTCCAGTACCTGTTATCTCTCTTTCCAGTATTGATGGGTGTTTCCTTCTTAACCTTTTTCATTGAAGGGGTGTGGAACATCAACATCTTGATTATGTCATTATTTTCTCTTCTCAAGTCCAGTTGCTGTTATCTCTCTTTGCAGTATGGATGGGAGTTTCCTTCCTAACCTTTTCTTTGAAGTAGTGTGGAACGTCAACATCTTGATTATGTCATTATTTTCTCTTCTCAAGTCCAGTAGCTGTTATCTCTCTTTCCAGTATTGATGGGTGTTTCCTTCTTAACCTTTTTTTTGAAGTATTGTGGAACGTCAACATCTTGATTATGTCATTATTTTCTCTTCTCAAGTCCAGTTGCTGTTATCTCTCTTTTGCAGTATGGATGGGAGTTTCCTTCCTAACCTTTTCTTTGAAGTAGTGTGGAACGTCAACATCTTGATTATGTCATTATTTTCTCTTCTCAAGTCCAGTAGCTGTTATCTCTCTTTCCAGTATTGATGGGTGTTTCCTTCTTAACCTTTTTATTTGAAGGGGTGTGGAACGTCAACATCTTGATTATGTCATTATTTTCTCTTCTCAAGTCCAGTTGCTGTTATCTCTCTTTCTTTGAATATGGATGGGAGTTCCTTCCTAACCTTTTCTTTTGATTATGTCATTATTTTCTCTTCTCAAGTAGTGTGGAACGTCAACATCTTGATTATGTCATTATTTTCTTATTCTCTTCTCAGTAGTTGCTGTTATCTCTCTTTCCAGTATTGATGGGTGTTTCCTTCCTAACCTTTTCTTTGAAGTAGTGTGGAACGTCAACATCTTGATTATGTCATTATTTTCTCTTCTCAAGTCCCAGTACCTGTTATCTCTCTTTCCAGTATTGATGGGAGTTTCCTTCCTAACCTTTTCTTTGAAGTAGTGTGGAACGTCAACATCTTGATTATGTCATTATTTTCTCTTCTCAAGTCCAGTAGCTGTTATCTCTCTTTCCAGTATTGATGGGAGTTTCCTTCCTAACCTTTTCTTTTGAAGGGTGTGGAACATCAACATCTTGATTATGTCATTATTTTCTCTTCTCAAGTCCAGTACCTGTTATCTCTCTTTCCAGTATTGATGGGGTTTCCTTCTTAACCTTTTCTTTGAAGTAGTGTGGAACGTCAACATCTTGATTATGTCATTATTTTCTCTTCTCAAGTCCAGTAGCTGTTATCTCTCTTTCCAGTATTGATGGGAGGTTCCTTCTTAACCTTTTCTTTGAAGTATTGTGGAACATCAACATCTTGATTATGTCATTATTTTCTCTTCTCAAGTCCAGTACCTGTTATCTCTCTTTTGCAGTATTGATGGGTGTTTCCTTCTATTTTTGGGAGGTTCAACATCTTGATTATGTCATTATTTTCTCTTCTCAAGTCCAACCTTTTTTTTGAAGTAGTGGAACATCAACATCTTGATTATGTCATTATTTTTCTCTTCTCAAGTCCAGTTGCTGTTATCTCTCTTTCCAGTATTGATGGGAGGTTCCTTCCTAACCTTTTCTTTGAAGTAGTGTGGAACGTCAACATCTTGATTATGTCATTATTTTCTCTTCTCAAGTCCAGTTAACTTTTCCAGTATTGATGGGTGTTTCCTTCTTAACCTTTTCATTGAAGGGGTGTGGAACATCAACATCTTGATTATGTCATTATTTTCTCTTCTCAAGTCCAGTTGCTGTTATCTCTTCTCTTTGCATATGGATGGGAGTTTCCTTCCTAACCTTTTCTTTGAAGAGTGTGGAACGTCAACATCTTGATTATGTCATTATTTTCTCTTCTCAAGTCCAGTAGCTGTTATCTCTCTTTCCAGTATTGATGGGTGTTTCCTTCTTAACCTTTTTATTGAAGGGGTGTGGAACATCAACATCTTGATTATGTCATTATTTTCTCTTCTCAAGTCCAGTTGCTGTTATCTCTCTTTGCAGTATGGATGGGAGTTTCCTTCCTAACCTTTTCTTTGAAGTAGTGTGGAACGTCAACATCTTGATTATGTCATTATTTTCTCTTCTCAAGTCCAGTAGCTGTTATCTCTCTTTCCAGTATTGATGGGTGTTTCCTTCTTAACCTTTTCATTGAAGGGGTGTGGAACATCAACATCTTGATTATGTCATTATTTTCTCTTCTCAAGTCCAGTTGCTGTTATCTCTCTTTCCAGTATTGATGGGAGTTTCCTTCCTAACCTTTTCATTGAAGTAGTGTGGAACGTCAACATCTTGATTATGTCATTATTTTCTCTTCTCAAGTCCAGTAGCTGTTATCTCTCTTTCCAGTATTGATGGGTGTTTCCTTCTTAACCTTTTTATTGAAGGGGTGTGGAACATCAACATCTTGATTATGTCATTATTTTCTCTTCTCAAGTCCAGTTGCTGTTATCTCTCTTTTTTTCTCAAGCAGTATGGATGGGAGTTTCCTTCCTAACCTTTTCTTTGAAGTAGTGTGGAACGTCAACATCTTGATTATGTCATTATTTTCTCTTCTCAAGTCCAGTAGCTGTTATCTCTCTTTCCAGTATTGATGGGTGTTTCCTTCTTAACCTTTTTATTGAAGGGGTGTGGAACATCAACATCTTGATTATGTCATTATTTTCTCTTCTCAAGTCCAGTTGCTGTTATCTCTCTTTGCAGTATGGATGGGAGTTTCCTTCCTAACCTTTTCTTTGAAGTAGTGTGGAACGTCAACATCTTGATTATGTCATTATTTTCTCTTCTCAAGTCCAGTAGCTGTTATCTCTCTTTCCAGTATTGATGGGTGTTTCCTTCCTAACCTTTTTTATTGAAGGGGTGTGGAACATCAACATCTTGATTATGTCATTATTTTCTCTTCTCAAGTCCAGTTGCTGTTATCTCTCTTTTCCAGTTTCCTTCCTAACCTTTTCTTTGAAGTAGTGTGGAACGTCAACATCTTGATTATGTCATTTTTTCTTTCTCAACCAGTTTTATCTCTTTTCCAGTATTGATGGGTGTTTCCTTCTTAACCTTTTTTTTATTGAAGGGTGTGGAACATCAACATCTTGATTATGTCATTATTTTCTCTTCTCAAGTCCAGTTGCTGTTATCTCTCTTTGCAGTATGGATGGGAGTTTCCTTCCTAACTTTGAAGTAGTGTGGAACGTCAACATCTTGATTATGTCATTATTTTCTCTTCTCAAGTCCAGTATCTCTCTTTCCAGTATTGATGGGAGTTTCCTTCCTAACCTTTTCTTTGAAGTAGTGTGGAACGTCAACATCTTGATTATGTCATTATTTTCTCTTCTCAAGTCCAGTACCTGTTATCTCTCTTTCCAGTATTGATGGGAGTTTCCTTCCTAACCTTTTCTTTGAAGGGTGTGGAACATCAACATCTTGATTATGTCATTATTTTCTCTTCTCAAGTCCAGTACCTGTTATCTCTCTTTGCAATATGGATGGGAGTTTCCTTCCTAACCTTTTCTTTGAAGTAGTGTGGAACGTTAACATCTTGATTATGTCATTATTTTCTCTTCTCAAGTCCAGTAGCTGTTATCTCTCTTTCCAGTATTGATGGGTGTTTCCTTCTTAACCTTTTTATTGAAGGGGTGTGGAACATCAACATCTTGATTATGTCATTATTTTCTCTTCTCAAGTCCAGTTAAGTATTGATGGAAGGGTGTGGAACATCCTTCTTCTCAACCTTTTCTTTGAAGTAGTGTGGAACGTCAACATCTTGATTATGTCATTATTTTCTCTTCTCAAGTCCAGTAGCTGTTATCTCTCTTTTCCAGTATTGATGGGTGTTTCCTTCTTAACCTTTTTATTGAAGGGGTGGAACATCAACATCTTGATTATGTCATTATTTTCTCTTCTCAAGTCCAGTTGCTGTTATCTCTCTTTTCCAGTATTGATGGGAGTTTCCTTCCTAACCTTTTTTTTGAAGTATTGTGGAACGTCAACATCTTGATTATGTCATTATTTTCTCTTCTCAAGTCCAGTAGCTGTTATCTCTCTTTCCAGTATTGATGGGTGTTTCCTTCTTAACCTTTTCATTGAAGGGGTGTGGAACATCAACATCTTGATTATGTCATTATTTTCTCTTCTCAAGTCCAGTTGCTGTTATCTCTTTTGCAGTATTGGATGGGAGTTTCCTTCTAAACCTTTTCTTTGAAGTAGTGTGGAACGTCAACATCTTGATTATGTCATTATTTTCTCTTCTCAAGTCCAGTAGCTGTTATCTCTCTTTTTCCAGTATTGATGGGTGTTTCCTTCTTAACCTTTTTTTTTGAAGTAGTGTGGAACGTCAACATCTTGATTATGTCATTATTTTCTCTTCTCAAGTCCAGTTGCTGTTATCTCTCTTTTCCAGTATTGATGGGAGTTTCCTTCCTAACCTTTTCTTTGAAGTAGTGTGGAACGTCAACATCTTGATTATGTCATTATTTTCTCTTCTCAAGTCCAGTACCTGTTATCTCTCTTTTCCAGTATTGATGGGAGTTTCCTTCCTAACCTTTTCTTTGAAGTAGTGTGGAACGTCAACATCTTGATTATGTCATTATTTTCTCTTCTCAAGTCCAGTTGCTGTTATCTCTCTTTCCTGTTATCTCTTTTTTGTATTGATGGGTGTTTCCTTCTCAACCTTTTTCTTTTTTGTGGAACATCAACATCTTGATTATGTCATTATTTTCTCTTCTCAAGTCCAGTTTTTTGCAATGTCGAGGTTTCCAATATTGATGGGAGTTTCCTTCCTAACCTTTTCTTTGAAGTAGTGTGGAACGTCAACATCTTGATTATGTCATTATTTTCTCTTCTCAAGTCCAGTAGCTGTTATCTCTCTTTCCAGTATTGATGGGTGTTTCCTTCTTAACCTTTTTTTTTGAAGGGGTGTGGAACATCAACATCTTGATTATGTCATTATTTTCTCTTCTCAAGTCCAGTTGTACCTTATCTCTCTTTTGAAGTATTGATGGGAGTTTCCTTCCTAACCTTTTTTTTGAAGTAGTGTGGAACGTCAACATCTTGATTATGTCATTATTTTCTCTTCTCAAGTCCAGTAGCTGTTATCTCTCTTTCCAGTATTGATGGGTGTTTCCTTCTTAACCTTTTTTTTTGAAGGGTGTGGAACATCAACATCTTGATTATGTCATTATTTTCTCTTCTCAAGTCCAGTTGCTGTTATCTCTCTTTGCAATATGGATGGGAGTTTCCTTCCTAACCTTTTCTTTGAAGTAGTGTGGAACGTCAACATCTTGATTATGTCATTATTTTCTCTTCTCAAGTCCAGTAGCTGTTATCTCTCTTTCCAGTATTGATGGGTGTTTCCTTCTTAACCTTTTTATTGAAGGGGTGTGGAACATCAACATCTTGATTATGTCATTATTTTCTCTTCTCAAGTCCAGTTGCTGTTATCTCTCTTTGCAGTATGGATGGGAGTTTCCTTCCTAACCTTTTCTTTTGAAGTTAACGTCAACATCTTGATTATGTCATTATTTTCTCTTCTCAAGTCCAGTAGCTGTTATCTCTCTTTCCAGTATTGATTTTTCCTTTTAACCTTTTTATTGAAGGGGTTGTGGAACATCAACATCTTGATTATGTCATTATTTTCTCTTCTCAAGTCCAGTACCTGTTATCTCTCTTTCCAGTATGGATGGGAGTTTCCTTCCTAACCTTTTCTTTGAAGTAGTGTGGAACGTCAACATCTTGATTATGTCATTATTTTCTCTTCTCAAGTCCAGTACCTGTTATCTCTCTTTCCAGTATTGATGGGTGTTTCCTTCCTAACCTTTTCTTTGAAGTAGTGTGGAACGTCAACATCTTGATTATGTCATTATTTTCTCTTCTCAAGTCCAGTTGCTGTTATCTCTCTTTCCAGTATTGATGGGAGTTTCCTTCCTAACCTTTTCTTTGAAGTAGTGTGGAACGTCAACATCTTGATTATGTCATTATTTTCTCTTCTCAAGTCCAGTAGCTGTTATCTCTCTTTCCAGTATTGATGGGTGTTTCCTTCTTAACCTTTTCATTGAAGGGGTGTGGAACATCAACATCTTGATTATGTCATTATTTTCTCTTCTCAAGTCCAGTTGCTGTTATCTCTCTTTGCAGTATGGATGGGAGTTTCCTTCCTAACCTTTTCTTTGAAGTAGTGTGGAACGTCAACATCTTGATTATGTCATTATTTTCTCTTCTCAAGTCCAGTAGCTGTTATCTCTCTTTCCAGTATTGATGGGTGTTTCCTTCTTAACCTTTTTATTGAAGGGGTGTGGAACATCAACATCTTGATTATGTCATTATTTTCTCTTCTCAAGTCCAGTTGCTGTTATCTCTCTTTACAGTATGGATGGGAGTTTCCTTCCTAACCTTTTCTTTGAAGTAGTGTGGAACATCAACATCTTGATTATGTCATTATTTTCTCTTCTCAAGTCCAGTACCTGTTATCGCTCTTTCCAATATTGATGGGAGTTTCCTTCTTAACCTTTTCTTTGAAGGGGTGTGGAACATCAACATCTTGATTATGTCATTATTTTCTCTTCTCAAGTCCAGTTGCTGTTATCTCTCTTTGCCAGTATTGATGGGAGTTTCCTTCCTAACCTTTTCTTTGAAGTAGTGTGGAACGTCAACATCTTGATTATGTCATTATTTTCTCTTCTCAAGTCCAGTAGCTGTTATCTCTCTTTCCAGTATTGATGGGTGTTTCCTTCTTAACCTTTTCTTTGAAGGGTGTGGAACATCAACATCTTGATTATGTCATTATTTTCTCTTCTCAAGTCCAGTTGCTGTTATCTCTCTTTCCAGTATTGATGGGAGTTTCCTTCCTAACCTTTTCTTTGAAGTAGTGTGGAACGTCAACATCTTGATTATGTCATTATTTTCTCTTCTCAAGTCCAGTAGCTGTTATCTCTCTTTCCAGTATTGATGGGTTTTTCCTTCCTAACCTTTTTTTGGATTTGAAGTATGGAACGTCAACATCTTGATTATGTCATTATTTTCTCTTCTCAAGTCCAGTTGCTGTTATCTCTTTTCCAGTATTGATGGGAGTTTCCTTCCTAACCTTTTCTTTGAAGTAGTGTGGAACGTCAACATCTTGATTATGTCATTATTTTCTCTTCTCAAGTCCAGTACCTGTTATCTCTCTTTCCAGTATTGATGGGAGTTTCCTTCCTAACCTTTTTTTTGAAGTATTGTGGAACGTCAACATCTTGATTATGTCATTATTTTCTCTTCTCAAGTCCAGTACCTGTTATCTCTCTTTCCAATATTGATGGGAGGTTTCCTTCCTAACCTTTTCTTTGAAGTAGTGTGGAACGTCAACATCTTGATTATGTCATTATTTTCTCTTCTCAAGTCCAGTTGCTGTTATCTCTCTTTCCAATATTGATGGATGGGAGTTTCCTTCCTAACCTTTTTCTTTGAAGTAGTGGGAACGTCAACATCTTGATTATGTCATTATTTTCTCTTCTCAAGTCCAGTACCTGTTATCTCTCTTTCCAGTATTGATGGGAGTTTCCTTCTTAACCTTTTTTTTGAAGGGTGTGGAACATCAACATCTTGATTATGTCATTATTTTCTCTTCTCAAGTCCAGTAGTTGCTGTTATCTCTCTTTCCAGTATTGATGGGAGTTTCCTTCCTAACCTTTTCTTTGAAGTAGTGTGGAACGTCAACATCTTGATTATGTCATTATTTTCTCTTCTCAAGTCCAGTACCTGTTATCTCTCTTTCCAGTATTGATGGGTGTTTTCCTTCCTTAACCTTTTCTTTGAAGGGGTTGTGGAACATCAACATCTTGATTATGTCATTATTTTCTCTTCTCAAGTCCAGTTGCTGTTATCTCTCTTTTGCAGTATTGATGGGAGTTTCCTTCCTAACCTTTTCTTTGAAGTAGTGTGGAACGTCAACATCTTGATTATGTCATTATTTTCTCTTCTCAAGTCCAGTACCTGTTATCTCTCTTTCCAGTATTGATGGGTGTTTCCTTCTTAACCTTTTCTTTGAAGGGGTGTGGAACATCAACATCTTGATTATGTCACTATTTTCTCTTCTCAAGTCCAGTTGCTGTTATCTCTCTTTCCAGTATTGATGGGAGTTTCCTTCCTAACCTTTTCTTTGAAGTATTGTGGAACGTCAACATCTTGATTATGTCATTATTTTCTCTTCTCAAGTCCAGTACCTGTTATCTCTCTTTCCAGTATTGATGGGTGGTTCCTTCCTAACCTTTTCTTTGAAGGGGTGTGGAACGTCAACATCTTGATTATTCATTATTTTCTCTTCTCAAGTCCAGTTTCTCTTTGAAGTATTGTGGGTGAACCTCAAGTATCTTGATTATCAACATCATTATATTTTTTTCTTCTCAAGTCCAGTACCTGTTATCTCTCTTTCCAGTATTGATGGGAGTTTCCTTCCTAACCTTTTTTTTTGAAGTAGTGTGGAACGTCAACATCTTGATTATGTCATTATTTTCTCTTCTCAAGTCCAGTACCTGTTATCTCTCTTTCCAGTATTGATGGGAGTTTCCTTCTTAACCTTTTTCTTTGAACCAACATCTTGATTATGTCATTATTTTCTTTCTCAAGTCCAGTTGTGTTATCTCTCTTTCCAGTATCTTGGGATTATTCCTAACCTTTTCTTTTCAACATCTTGATTATGTCAAGTCTTCTCAAGTCCAGTTGCTGTTATCTCTCTTTCCAGTATTGATGGGAGTTTCCTTCCTAACCTTTTTCTTTGAAGTAGTGTGGAACATCAACATCTTGATTATGTCATTATTTTCTCTTCTCAAGTCCAGTACCTGTTATCTCTCTTTCCAGTATTGATGGGAGTTTCCTTCCTAACCTTTTCTTTGAAGTAGTGTGGAACGTCAACATCTTGATTATGTCATTATTTTCTCTTCTCAAGTCCAGTAGCTGTTATCTCTCTTTTCCAGTATTGATGGGTGTTTCCTTCTTAACCTTTTTCTTTGAAGTAGTGTGGAACATCAACATCTTGATTATGTCATTATTTTCTCTTCTCAAGTCCAGTTGCTGTTATCTCTCTTTCCAATATTGATGGGAGTTTCCTTCCTAACCTTTTTCTTTGAAGTAGTGTGGAACGTCAACATCTTGATTATGTCATTATTTTCTCTTCTCAAGTCCAGTAGCCTGTTATCTCTCTTTCCAGTATTGATGGGAGTTTCCTTCTAACCTTTTCTTTGAAGTAGTGTGGAACATCAACATCTTGATTATGTCATTATTTTCTCTTCTCAAGTCCAGTTGCTGTTATCTCTCTTTCCAGTATTGATGGGAGTTTCCTTCCTAACCTTTTCTTTGAAGTAGTGTGGAACGTCAACATCTTGATTATGTCATTTTTTCTTCTCAAGCTCTTTTTCCTTCTCTTTTTTTGGATTATGGATGGGAGGTTCCTTCCTAACCTTTTCTTTGAAGTAGTGTGGAACGTCAACATCTTGATTATGTCATTATTTTCTCTTCTCAAGTCCAGTACCTGTTATCGCTCTTTCCAGTATTGATGGGTGTTTCCTTCCTAACCTTTTCTTTTGAAGGGGTGTGGAACGTCAACATCTTGATTATGTCATTATTTTCTCTTCTCAAGTCCAGTACCTGTTATCTCTCTTTCCAGTATGGATGGGGTTTCCTTCCTAACCTTTTCTTTGAAGTAGTGTGGAACGTCAACATCTTGATTATGTCATTATTTTCTCTTCTCAAGTCCAGTACCTGTTATCTCTCTTTCCAGTATTGATGGGAGTTTCCTTCTTAAACCTTTTCTTTGAAGTAGTGTGGAACATCAACATCTTGATTATGTCATTATTTTCTCTTCTCAAGTCCAGTACCTGTTATCTCTCTTTCCAATATTGATGGGAGTTTCCTTCCTAACCTTTTCTTTGAAGTAGTGTGGAACGTCAACATCTTGATTATGTCATTATTTTCTCTTCTCAAGTCCAGTACCTGTTATCGCTTTCTTTCCAGTATTGATTTTCTCTTCTCAAGGGTAGTTCTCCTTCCTAACCTTTTCTTTTCTTTTGAAGTAGTGTGGAACGTCAACATCTTGATTATGTCATTATTTTCTCTTCTCAAGTCCAGTACCTGTTATCGCTCTTTCCAGTATTGATGGGTGTTTCCTTCTTAACCTTTTTATTGAAGGGGTTTCTCTTCTCAACATGATGGGAGGTTTTCCTTCTCTAACTGTTTTCTTTATGATGGGAGTTTCTTCCTAACCTTTTCTTTGTGTGGAACGTCAGCATCTTGATTATGTCATTATTTTCTCTTCTCAAGTCCAGTAGCTGTTATCTCTCTTTCCAGTATTGATGGGTGTTTCCTTCTTAACCTTTTCATTGAAGGGGTGTGGAACATCAACATCTTGATTATGTCATTATTTTCTCTTCTCAAGTCCAGTTGCTGTTATCTCTCTTTGCAGTATGGATGGGAGTTTCCTTCCTAACCTTTTCTTTGAAGTAGTGTGGAACGTCAACATCTTGATTATGTCATTATTTTCTCTTCTCAAGTCCAGTAGCTGTTATCTCTCTTTCCAGTATTGATGGGAGTTTCCTTCCTAACCTTTTCTTTGAAGTAGTGTGGAACGTCAACATCTTGATTATGTCATTATTTTCTCTTCTCAAGTCCAGTTGCTGTTATCTCTCTTTGCAGTATGGATGGGAGTTTCCTTCCTAACCTTTTCTTTGAAGTAGTGTGGAACGTCAACATCTTGATTATGTCATTATTTTCTCTTCTCAAGTCCAGTAGCTGTTATCTCTCTTTCCAGTATTGATGGGTGTTTCCTTCTTAACCTTTTTTCTTTGAAGGGGTGTGGAACATCAACATCTTGATTATGTCATTATTTTCTCTTCTCAAGTCCAGTTGCTGTTATCTCTCTTTTTGCAGTATTGATGGGAGTTTCCTTCCTAACCTTTTTTCTTTGAAGTAGTGTGGAACGTCAACATCTTGATTATGTCATTATTTTCTCTCTCAAGTCCAGTAGCTGTTATCTCTCTTTCAAGCCAGTATTGATGGGTGTTTCCTTCTTAACCTTTTTTTTGAAGGGGTGTGGAACATCAACATCTTGATTATGTCATTATTTTCTTCTCAAGTCCAGTTGCTTTATCTCTTTTTCCAGTATTGATGGGACCTTCCCTAACCTTTTCTTTGAAGTATCGTCAACATCTTGATTATGTCATTATTTTCTCTTCTCAAGTCCAGTACCTGTTATCTCTCTTTCCAGTATTGATGGGAGGTTCCTTCCAACCTTTTCTTTGAAGTAGTGTGGAACGTCAACATCTTGATTATGTCATTATTTTCTCTTCTCAAGTCAAGTACCTGTTATCGCTCTTTCCAGTATTGATGGGAGGTTCCTTCCTAACCTTTTTCCTTTTTATTGAAGTAGTGTGGAACGTCAACATCTTGATTATGTCATTATTTTCTCTTCTCAAGTCCAGTACCTGTTATCGCTCTTTCCAGTATTGATGGGAGTTTCCTTCCTAACCTTTTCTTTGAAGTAGTGTGGAACGTCAACATCTTGATTATGTCATTATTTTCTCTTCTCAAGTCCAGTACCTGTTATCTCTCTTTCCAGTATTGATGGGTGTTTCCTTCTTAACCTTTTATTGAAGTAGTGTGGAACATCAACATCTTGATTATGTCATTATTTTCTCTTCTCAAGTCCAGTTGCTGTTATCTCTCTTTCCAGTATTGATGGGAGTTTCCTTCCTAACCTTTTCTTTGAAGTAGTGTGGAACGTCAACATCTTGATTATGTCATTATTTTCTCTTCTCAAGTCCAGTACCTGTTATCTCTCTTTTCCAATATTGATGGGTGTTTCCTTCCTAACCTTTTTTTTTGAAGTAGTGTGGAACGTCAACATCTTGATTATGTCATTATTTTCTCTTCTCAAGTCCAGTACCTGTTATCGCTCTTTCCAGTATTGATGGGTCCTTCCTAACCTTTTCTTTTGAAGTAGTGTGGAACGTCAACATCTTGATTATGTCATTATTTTTCTCTTCTCAAGTCCAGTACCTGTTATCTCTCTTTCCAGTATTGATGGGTGTTTCCTTCCTAACCTTTTCTTTGAAGTAGTGTGGAACGTCAACATCTTGATTATGTCATTATTTTCTCTTCTCAAGTCCAGTTGCTGTTATCTCTCTTTCCAGTATTGATGGGAGTTTCCTTCCTAACCTTTTCTTTGAAGTAGTGTGGAACCAACATCTTGATTATGTCATTATTTTCTCTTCTCAAGTCCAGTACCTGTTATCTCTTTTCCAGTATTGATGGGAGTTTCCTTCCTAACCTTTTCTTTGAAGTAGTGTGGAACGTCAACATCTTGATTATGTCACTATTTTCTCTTCTCAAGTCAGTAGCTCTTTCCAGTATTGATGGGAGGTTTCCTTCTTAACCTTTTCTTTTTGAAGGTGTGGAACATCAACATCTTGATTATGTCATTATTTTCTCTTCTCAAGTCCAGTTGCTGTTATCTCTGTTTCCTTCCTAACCTTTTCTTTGAAGTCGCATCTTGATTATGTCATTATTTTCTCTTCTCAAGTCCAGTACCTGTTATCTCTCTTTTTCCAGTATTGATGGGAGTTTCCTTCTTAACCTTTTTATTGAAGGGTGTAGACATCAACATAACCTTTTTGCTTTGAAGTATTTTCCTTCTAACCTTTTTTCTTTACAGAACGTCAGCATCTTGATTATGTCATTATTTTCTCTTCTCAAGTCCAGTACCTGTTATCGCTCTTTCCAGTATTGATGGGAGTTTCCTTCTAACCTTTTTTTGAAGTAGTGTGGAACATCAACATCTTGATTATGTCATTATTTTCTCTTCTCAAGTCAAGTACCTGTTATCGCTCTTTCCAGTATTGATGGGAGGTTCCTTCCTAACCTTTTTCTTTGAAGTAGTGTGGAACATCAACATCTTGATTATGTCATTATTTTCTCTTCTCAAGTCCAGTACCTGTTATCTCTCTTTCCAGTATTGATGGGAGGTTCCTTCCTAACCTTTTCTTTGAAGTAGTGTGGAACGTCAGCATCTTGATTATGTCATTATTTTCTCTTCTCAAGTCCAAGTACCTGTTATCGCTCTTTCCAGTATTGATGGGAGATTCCTTCCTAACCTTTTCTTTGAAGTAGTGTGGAACGTCAGCATCTTGATTATTATTCACTTCTTTCCAGTCTCTTCTCAAGCCCAGTTTCCTTCTTCACCTGTTAACATCAACTCTTTTATGTCATTATTTTCTTGATGGGAGGTTCCTTCCTAATGGGTGTTTTCTTTTTTTATTTGAAGTGAACGTCAGTGTGGAACGTCATTATTTTCTTTCTCAAGATTTATCTCTCTCATTTCCTTTTTTCTTCAACATCTTGATTATGTCATTATTTTCTCTTCTCCCAGTACCTGTTATCGCTCTTTCCAGTATTGATGGGAGGTTCCTTCTTAACCTTTTCTTTGAAGGGTGTGGAACATCAACATCTTGATTATGTCATTATTTTCTCTTCTCAAGTCCAGTTGCTGTTATCGCTCTTTCCAATATTGATGGGAGGTTCCTTCCTAACCTTTTCTTTGAAGTATTGTGGAACGTCATCATCTTGATTATGTCACTATTTTCTCTCCTCAAGCCCAGTAGCTGTTATCGCTCTTTTCCAGTATTGATGGGTAGGTTCCTTCCTAACCTTTTCTTTTGAAGTAGTGTGGAACGTCAGCATCTTGATTATGTCACTATTTTCTCTTCTCAAGCCAAGTTGCTGTTATCTCTCTTTTCCAGTATTGATGGGAGGTTCCTTCCTAACCTTTTCTTTGAAGTATTGTGGAACGTCAGCATCATGATTATGTCACTATTTTCTCTTCTCAAACCAAGTACCCGTTATCGCTCTTTCCAGTATTGATGGGAGGTTCTTTCCTAACCTTTTCTTTGAAGTATTGTGGAACGTCAGCATCTTGATGATGTCATTATTTTCTCTTCTCAAGACAAGTACCTGTTATCGCTCTTTCCAGTATTGATGGGAGGTTCCTTCCTAACCTTTTCTTTGAAGTAGTGTGGAACGTCAGCATCTTGATTATGTCACTATTTTCTCTTCTCAAGCCAAGTACCTGTTATCGCTCATTCCAGTATTGATGGGAGATTCCTTCCTAGCCTTTTCTTTGAAGTAGTGTGGAACGTCAGCATCTTGATTATGTCACTATTTTCTCTTCTCAAGACAAGTAACAGTTATCGCTCTTTCCAATATTGATGGGAGGTTCCTTCCTAACCTTTTCTTTGAAGTAGTGTGGAACGTCAGCATCTTGATTATGTCACTATTTTCTCTTCTCAAGCCAAGTACCTGTTATCGCTCTTTCCAGTATTGAGGGGAGGTTCCTTCCTAACCTTTTGTTTGAAGTAGTGTGATACGTCATCATCTTGATTATGCCATTTTCTCTTAGGATTACTCGTGATATCCATTATAGTTGTTGCTACTGTTGGAAGTGCTCAAGTTATGCGATTTCTGTCACTTGGTACAGTTATTTGTGATGCTGTAGCGTCAGTTCACAAGGTTCGAATAAAGCCGGTCCTCGCTAAGAGACTATGGAAGCTAACAGGTTGCGTGTTCATATATGTAAACAATTAAGATCTGGTACAGACTTTTATTCTTTTTATGATGCCTTTGGAAGAACAAAATGTCTATTTAGTCTGTTCGTTTTATTTTCCCATCCAGATGTTACGGTAGATAATTATAAGTGTCCTATTCATGTTCAAGCTCAAGTCAGCCTTGCGCAAAGTTGGAACAACCAAAGAAAAGTTTCTACTTTCTGTATATCTTGGAGATTTAAACATGGTTATGGGATGTCCGTTTTCTTTTTATTGTTCCAGAAGTTAGGGTAAGTCAGTATAAGCATCGTTAATATGGTCACATAAGTCAGCCTTGCGCTTAGTTGGAACAACCAAAGAGAAAGCTTGGCCTAAGCTACAGGCTGAGGGTTTGGGAAGACACGCGTGAGCGTCATGCGTTGGAAAGTCGAAAGTGAGTTCAGTCGTCAGTGGACGGGAGAAAAACATATCAGAATGGAATCATAATTACCACATGATTCACATTTTGGAGAAAAGAAGAGAAAGAGAGTGAGACAGGAAAATGTTTGCCTTTTTATAGGCTTCAACAACGCCACCTAACGACGTTTGACGAAACCAGTCATATTTCCGGCTCCTTTGCTCTTAGTATTATGGGAAAAAGTATTTCTTTTTCTTTCTTTTATTACTCGCTGTTATTATTATTATTATTATTATTATTATCTTTATATCTATTTTATTTAATTTTCCAACAGAACCACATGGTACATTCACTAGAAGCAATTTTTTTAATTATTGATGTGAGAAAACGGCTGTTTACTACTGACAGTTTAGATATTTCTGAACTGATTTGAAACACCAAAATGAGAAACCTGATGTTATACTTTCAGCATAAACTGATTGAAAACATCTTCATATTAAGAGATGATTTTTTTTCATTCTCTCCCTCTTCTCACAGAACCAGTAATACCTACAAGACCGAATAAAAAAAACACACACATAATGCAGCTCAGTTTTTGCAAATGAAAGCTGTTTGCTCACGTCTGATGTTTTGTCTAAGGATTTTAAATCATGAATCTTGACACCGTCACATCAAAACTTTTTGTCACTTTTGTGAGTCAGGAAAAAAAAGTTTTATTTAACTTTAATGTCTTTCGAAAGCAATATGTGTCTTGCTAATTGTTGTAAATAAGGAAGATAAATAATAATGTTCCTGTTAAATTTAGACGAATTTCAACAAGAATTAAACGAAAAGGAACAAGAAAGCTGGTGTATAATTGTTATACTTTATTAGTTTCTGTTGTGAGGAATAATACTTCCCTACAAGTTTGGATTCGACCGCGTGACGAAAGACATAAAAATACTCCGACATCAAGAGGATTAGCAGGAGGAGCATTAGCGGTAAAAGCTCTTCCTGAAAACAGTCATTCACGGTTAAACATTCTCTTCTCTAGTTTCTATTCTACATTATGTTTCCCTGTATCAAAAGTATTAAACTTGTTAAACCAGTTCTGGTTTCCTACTATTGTTTTTGATAACTCGGTTACAACAGTTTCAAAGCACACTAAATATAACTATATATACTAGTTGAGTTAGCGATAAATTCGGGCAATACACACGTATCGTATGGTGGAGGAATTCACAATCACTTATATGTCAAGATGAGACTAAGTAGAAACGTTTCTAAATGACGTGTTTCACCGATGTCTGAAGAAGTCAAGCCAAACAGATATTGGCGAAACATGTCCTTCATAAGCTTTTCCACTTTGTCTCGTCGCCTCCAATTTTCTTTTGCGTACTATTATACATCCTACAAATTGAGAATTATTTATATCGAACACGAGATAAATTGTCTTGTACCGCCAAGAATCCAGTCTTTTCAAAATTGAGTAAAAAACAAAGGCTGGAATTTAATTCAAACAATACGTGAACAAAAGAAAAAAGAAGTTTTGATTTCAAATAAGTTTGCAATAATTATGTTTAACAAATGATGCAAAATCACTCTTTGAAAATGGTGGGAAGTGAAATGGATATTTCTTACTGAAAAATAAATTACGGTCAGTAGCTGATGAAAGGAATTCATACGGACGTTGTGAGTGTATGTATGTGTGCATGCATGTGTCTGTGTGGAAAGGTTACATAATGAACAGTTGCTTCTTTCTGACTGGCCGGCATCTCTGTTCGGTGAGTGTGTATATATGCATTTGTAGGTTTGTATGGATAGGTCTCTAGGCTGACATCATTCTTACTTCAAGCATTATTTTTAGTGGATACCCGCATTTACGTAGACGCTACCTTTTTTAGATTTTTATAATATTTTTTGCTCTTGAGGGCATCCCAATCAAGCAAGGTTCTATTTGCCTCCAAACACATTCACTCGTTCAGATTTTCTAGAAATCCATATCTGCTCAGTTTCTTATCCGAAACGTAAACAAAGCAATTTCTAAAGAATTAATGGATTTAAATTTTAATTTTAATCCCATATATTTTTAGTAGATCAAGCGTTATTTTTAGTGGATAACCGTATTTGTGTAGACGTTCCGTTTTTTTAGAATGATATTTATTTCGCTTATCGGTCTGCGCCCTCGTGAAAACATAGTAAAGTGTCCTTTTATAAGATTCAAACTGCGTCTATCTTTGTAGGAAAAAGACAGTCTGATCGAGCATGCACTAACCGGTAGTCTACGGAGATATTCACAGTCAACAAGGTTATACTTGCCTTAAGGTACACTCACTTGTTCAGATTTTCACGAAAAACATATCTACTCAGTTTCGTATTAGTAAACAAAGTAATTTCTACTGAATTAAAAGAATTTGTTTTTTCGTTTGTATTTTGTATCAAGGATATAGAAGGATCAGTTAAGGTGTTTTAAGGTGTTCTAATTGCTCGATAAATCTAAGAAAGTTTCTTTTCAGTCTGTGGCACCATGCATCCTGACGATTTGAAAGAAATATTCATAGATATATGATTTGTTTTTTACGGTTTATCAACCATTTGATAATTATTTAAGGCCGAAAAATATTTTAGGTTTTAAGAATAATTCTTTCTTTACATTCAAGCGATTTGGGAGAAAGAAAGAGAAAACGAAGAAGAAAGAAAGAAAAAATAATATGAAAACGGGTCATAGGCGAACACAGACGGAAATGGTGTGGAAAAAGGGTTATGGCTGATAGATAGCAGATGTCGAAAATATCTAGGTCACCTACGAACAAGCATTTGACCGATTTCCGCGTGTCCACGAAAAATGGAATTTTGTTATCAATTGGATGCCACCCAAAAAGAAAAAAATCCATTGTTGAACATTGACGAAACACAGACAGTCTTCAGAATTAGAAAAATCCCACACAAGAAGTTTTCACTGGCAAAATTTTTCTTTCTTTTGACAGAATAAACGTTTGCCCTGCGTTAATAAAGATTTTTGTTATCAAACCCTCGGCCGAAAGGAAAATGAAATATTTTTATTTCGCTTTAGAAACGCCAGCTAGGCTAGGAAAATTCCTTTCTTAGATCATGTCCAATTAGCGATAAACTGCTTGACAAATACCACGTGTTAAAAGCCGAGAGTGTCATCTCGGCCGCTCATGATAAGGGAGATTTAATTAATTTTTTTTTTAAGCAAGGTATTTCTTTCCCAAAACAAAGCCACGGATTGTTCACGCCTGACTAAGACGTCATTGGCTAAGTAGATCACATGACGCACGAAGGAGGAGGAAAGATACCCGACCAGGACCTCATTGGCCGAGAGCGGTCACGTGACGCACGAAGAAAATCAGTCGACGCCTCTATCAAAGAGTGTAAGTGTGAGGAGCCGATACGAAGAAGTGGGGAAGTTAGTGCACGCCCCCCAGAACCACAGTAAGAGAGTGGGAGTGAGAGGAAAGTTACCGAAAATGGAAAAGAGTGAAAAATCCCTAACCAGAAATAAGAAGGGTGGATACGTATTTAGAATTATCGAAGAACCCCTGGTGCCGACAGACCCACCCCAGTTTTGACGGCGTCAATAAAAGCCAATAAAAACCCCAACCGACAGAAATGAGTTGAGCCGCGGACGGCGGGCCGAGTTCGTCCGCCCCCTCGCGGGCAGAAGAGGCCAGTTCGTTTGGCCTGAGTGCAGAAGTTCGTTCGACCCAAGCTGGCGAGAAGAAGTTAGTTCGCGCACCGGCGGCGGAGATGAGTGACCAGTAATTCAGACTCTGGAGAGAAGAAGTTTGACTTCAGCCGCGGACCCTGGCGAGAAGTTTTGAGCCTTGGACGACAGGCAGAGATGAGCGACCAGTGTTGAAACCGCATCAAGATAGCTGACCAAGATTCACGCACACTTTTGGACTCTTCTTCAACCAAGAACAAGTAGTTTGAAGAGCGACTTAGAATCAGACCACAGAAATAAGTTTTTTCGACTTTCGTCCAAAGACACACCGAAACACAAATTTCTTAGAGAGCAGACAACTTGAAGCCTTAAAGTTTGCCTAGCGAAAGCGTCGTGCCACAATCCACAGAACGGGTCGGGAAGTAGACATAGTCCTATGTACCGAACAAATAGACATAAAAAGTTTGTTACCTTTTTTTTTTGATACTTTGGACTTTGTGAGTTTTCATTTTATTTTATTTTATACATAATTGTGTTTATCACCCCCGTTGAACTCAGCTTGCATTACGGCCCCAACCCCTGTTTGATCTCGTCTGTTCAAGATCAATTCACAACGTGGGTAGGCAGACTGGGGATCAGTGCAGTTACCCTGGTAACCAGGCGTTGGAAGCAGGTTGGGAACGGCGAGGCTGGTATCAATCTAACCAGATTCGTACCCGAATCACCAAAGGGTTAGAACGTCACGTTTGGAGCAGCGAGGAGCGAACAGCTGACGCCGCGGCGAAGACGTCACAATTGGTGCTGTTTGGGGACGTCACATCTGACGCCGTGACCGGGACATCAGAGCCTGGGGCAGCCACGTGACGTCACATCTGGCGCCGTGGTGGATCAGGATAGAACGACACAGTCGACGCTGCGACCGGGGGACGGCGTCACATCTGACGCCGTGACCAGGACATCAGAGCCTGGGGCAGAGCGTGACGTCACAAGTCTATACCAACTTATCCGGGTGTTGCCGGCTGCATCCGAAATCCAAAATGAGCTTTACTTATTGGGTCTAAAATAAGTGTGCATTATAGTGATTTTCTAATCCCGGCTTAGATGTGGCACAAGTATGGGGCACCCAGTGAGGATCGAACTCCCTACTCAGGCGTAATTGATCTAGCAAGACAAGTTTTCTAACCATTACACCACGTCAAGGTACCCAATAAGCGTGTATTATATTGGAATTTGAATATGCTTCAAATTACAACCGTTGTCTTCAACAGGTTCTCCCAAAGTAAAGTTTGAGACTCACCGGGAGAGTTACTTAAAAATTCACTGGGGTCGTGAATGAAAATTGAGAAAACAATATTTTATATTTTCTATCTTGAGAATTATTATTTGCAGTTTTTTTACATGTTTTACTTTAAAAAAAATTACGATTTCACATTTAAAATGTAATCTAATCTAAAAATGTAACATTCAGTAATAATTTTTGATCAGTTCGATGAGGTCAAATTGGCCGCTGATCTCACAAACGACCTACGGTCTCTTAACTGGGGGTAAAGAATGGATTGCTAATTTTAACGACTCTCTTGTACTCGTCTGAGAGATCCCTTTCTGCCTTCAACTAATTCCAGGAGAATGGTTCATTGCATATTCTGATGTTAGCATTCTTGGCCGACATGAAGTGGAAAGTCTACACTGTATCCATTGCTAGGTCTGCTGCTAAAACTTTGCCTCACAGCGTCGTGTTAGGCAATTTATCTCTCCAGAATCTATCTTACTTATCTATAAATCTGTTATATAGGAATAAAGTTATCGCTGCCGACACTTGAGTTTGAACATAGATCGCCAGTGAGCAAACACAGGTGATTCCACTATTGAACTAAGTAGACCATGTGACCATAGATTAAACGGATATAAGTAGGAAGTCGCGTGACCTCTGAATTGTCGTTACTTCTATTCTATCCTCAATTACTATTCGGATCGCTATATTTCTAGTCTATCCTCTATTACTATACGGACCGCTATTCTCTACTCTATTCACTATACTATTTCTCTATTCAGATTACTACACGGATTACTATTCGAGCGAGTATTATCGAGCAAGTACTATTAGTGCGAGTGATATTCGAAGACATCAGACACCAGTATTGTTCAACGGCGTTACTATAGGCGTATCTGCGATTGTAGTCTCTACTACAACGAGCATTACGAAAGTAACAACGAGTATTCGTTCACATCATAAGAGTGGCGACGAGTGTTCGTTGACATCACAAAAAATCTACCATTTGTCCATGCTTAGAATATTACTGCCACATTTGGTCTGGTGCTCCTGTTATTTATTTAGTGGTTCTTGATAAAATCCAAAGGCGAATCAGCGATATTATTGGTTCTGACCTGGCGTCTCGGCTTCAGTCTCTTTCCAAATGCCATAAATTTGCTTCGATACATATTTTCTATAAATACTTTTATCTTAATTGTTTGGATGAGCTCTTCGCTATGTTAGTTAGACTTTATGAATTTAAGCACAATACTAGATTAGTCTCATCAATTTACAGTTGAATTGGCTAGATTTAACCGTAAAGTCCTATGCTAACAATTTCTTTTCTCACACTTCTTGTCTGTGGAACTTTCTTCCGGCTCAATGCTTTCCGACCAACTTTGGTCTTCAAAAGATTAAATGCAATGTCAATCGTTATTTACTGTGTCCCTGATTGCTCTTCTATTGCTCTTTTCCTTTCATAATGTTTTCTGTTTTTTAATTCTTTCTCTTCCAGTACCCACTTGTGTCTTGGTGGCTTTACGGTCTTGTGATTTTTAAAAAACCGTGCCGAAAATGTTCCTCAATTAAAACAATGGCACAACGATTTCTGTTCCTATTCTAATTAATTCGGTACCTATCAATTCGCTAATGGCAAGATGATCAAATTTCAAAAATAAAAATTGTCCATTTAAAATACTATATTTGTTCGGTTTAAATACAGTAGAAATCATAAGAATTACTTTAAAGGGTCGGATTATACACTTTTTATTTGTTACACAGGCTTTAATGTTAAATAACGAAATTTCCCATCTCGACACAGTCATCCATTTTAGTGGAGCAGGAAAATGTAAATTTTGGGTAGAATCGTGCAAATTGTGAGATAAGCATGAAATTTAGCATGAGTGTTCCTGATAGGTCACTTATTCAGAAAAAAGTGCTAGCCACAAAAAAAAAAATTCAACATGCATGAAACAGAGGCCCGTTTGGCAGCCATCTTGAAAAATTGCAGCCATATAGGATTTTTTCGTGCCAAATTTCATGCTTATCTCACAATTTGCACGATTCTACCCAAAATTTACATTTTCCACTATATCATTTTCATTCAAATTGTGTATGTATATTTTAATTCAACGCCAGCCCTAAAAATAATTATACAAATTAAAAAAAAAAATGCTTTATTTTTTTTATTTCCGAATAATTTACGGACAATTCTATAAAATCTTATAATTAAAATTATGTTTAAAAACTTAATTCACTTTTATTCTCCAAAACTTTGATTTTATTTCTCAACCAAAGGTTTGAATGGGGGGGGGGCTGTTTTCCACAATGAATGAGAGGTAAATGCATTATTCACATATCTTATTACGTTTTTTTTTATCATTTCACTCTAAGCAAGGCAATAAAGCCACTAAGATGCTAAGGGTTACTGAATGTAATTAAGGAGAGGGAACAATAAAAAGGAATAGAGTAAACAAGATAACGTTTGGCATTGAATTTAAATTTTTGAAGATCAATGTTTACAGGGAAGCACAAAGCTGGAAGAAAGCTCAACAAGCGAGAGTTGAAAGTCTTAGCATAGACCATTCAGTCAAATTGTCTGTGTGCGTTTGTATGCATGTCTGTACACTAAATGGCCCAAGCAGATAGACATACGTATATACATTGCATACGGCCATGCACGTAGTGTGTGACGGGTAGAGAATCAGCTCTTCATTTATATATAGATTTTTAAATTCACTCCGAATGTTTAGGCCGCTGGGGAGGGTGATGATCATATCTCACCTCCTATCCGCAGCTGTTTCCTTGTCATTTGTGCACCATCAATTGTGTCAGGTATCCCAGCGCGTCTTGCGAGGCAGAAAGAGACATGGAAATAGATCCGAGTGCGCTAAAACACAAAAAGGAACCACTTGAGGTGCTGCTTGGTATATTTCACTGATTTGTCCTGCCAGGTCTTTTCGCTTGACCTACCGTAACTATGTTCTTTTCGCTTGACCTACCGTAACGATGTTCTACCGCAACGACTATCAGCTCCAGTGTGTGACTGACAGAAAATCAGTTCTTCTTTGATAATATTGCTTTCACATGAATGTAAAAGAACAAAGAATAAAATTTCAGCGTTCAAAACATTCATTTAAAACAGGGCTCAATACAAAAGTATAGCAATAAATATTTAGTATTTACTGTTACATTTGCATATATATATGTGTGTGTGTGTGTGTGTGTGTGTGTGTGTGTGTATAGTTACATTTATATGTTGCAATGTAAAAGTGCATAATACACACACACACACATATATATATATATATATATATATATATATATATATATATATATATATATATATATATATATGTATATCAGACTCTGTTCAGAAAAAGAAATCACTTCTTTTATGAATTCAAGAAAAATTCCATAAAAACTTAGTGCCTTGTATTCGTCTTCAATGAACATTACACACATTTCTCTCTCACACTCTCTTTCTCTCTCTCACCCTCTCTCTCTTTCTCTCTCTCTTTCTCTCTCTCTCTCTCTCTATCTATCTATATATATATATATATATATATATATATGTGTGTGTGTGTGTGTGTGTGTGTGTGTGTGTGTGTGTGTGTGTGTGTAAACGTCATATTTTAGTGGATTCTTTGAGAAGACATCCTGGTTCTTCTTAATGACGTTAAAATAATAAATTTCCGCATAAAATCTATTAACTCCTTTATATATATATATATATATATATATATATATATATAATCACATTAAACGTTAATTTTAGGGGATACTCATATTTTGAACATTATATTTATTTTCCTCTACCAACCGGAATATTCGAGAAGTCTTATTAAAGAAAAAAAAAGAGATCTGCCCCACTGGCAGGATTCTAATCTGCGCTCCCCTCTGCAATAGAAACCGTCATGCTCTGGACCGACACGGCTACGAAGAGCCTCGACCCTCAAGGGTAGTGCCTTAGGAGCATCAATCCTTCCCAGATTCTCGAATCCGGCCACAGTGTGCATCTTTTTTCTTTAGTAAGATTTCTCGAATATTTAAGCCGCTAGACGAAAATTAAATTATCAAATATGGGTATCCACTAAAATAACGTCTAATCTGTCGGCTTAATAAATACAAAATCCATTATCTCTTTAGAAATACATATCGTTAAAGATGACATTGTGTTCTCTTAAGTTATTGCGTTTTTTCTTGTATGCAAAAAGAGCTTTCGATTTAGTACTTTGTAAGAGTAGAACGTGTCAAAATGATTGTTCGTTTCAAACACTTTCAGACAATCTATTAAACATTATCAAGAATTTTAGTTGCGTTATTGTAAAGGGTGCGTAGTGTTATTGTAAACTGTCTTAAAGATGCTGAAAGGTAGACATATTCTTAATTCCCGAATATGGACAGTTCTTACTTAATGTTGCGTGTTTTGTTTTATTGTAACAGATTCCATTATTTTTAGACGATTTTTGCAAATGGAGGTACGTAGCAGATTTGTTTTCTTGACGATTATGTTTCATATGGCGGTTGATACATCTTCATGCTCGCTGAAATGTGCATATATGAAGCTCTGGTCCGACTAGAGAAGTGTTCCATTCACGCAAACGTGTGTTTGTGCATATATCGAAATACATGTTCATCTATATATGTTTGCGTAGGCATGCATTGATATACATACGTGTAAATATACGTATGTACTCATTCATTTACAAGACTGGCTGAATTTTATAATGACTCAAATGTGCGACATTTTTACCCACTGAGTTGTCTATATTGCAATATCAAAATTTCATGCATTTTCAATGAGTAACACCAATGATTAATAGCATTTGAATGATCCCTGTATAGACTCTGAGATAATTAACCTTTGATTCAGATCGTGTTTAAGATAAGGCCAGAACAGTTCAAACAGGTTCAGTCATGCCATTGTTAATCTCTTTTATAATTTCTGTTATTGTGAGAACTTTAGTATTCCAAATAGAAACAACTCAATAAAGGTATAATTAATATTATATTATAATAATGCTATACAGATAGGGATGATTTTTTTCAATTGCTTCAATTTTATCACTGATAGTAGAACACTGAAGTTATTCACTGAACGAACCTAATTTGCATACTTTTATTTTTACAATTATTTACCTACTATAAGGCCCAAGAACCACTCAAGGTAGTAGGTTACTAAATGAGATTGTTGTAAGCGTATTATGCGGATATGTAGGACAACGGTTGACACTAACCTTGAAGTTAAGATTGTAGTGATCGGAGAAGCATTCCCTCGGGAGTCTGTTTCATAATGAAGCAGTTCTGGTGAAGAGACTGTCTGAGTGGATCTTCTTCCTTACTAATGGAATAGGAAGGGAATGAGGATAAGTCTACTAAGTACGCTATCTGGCTGGTACTGGCTACGAAATTTTTGAATGGTGAAACGAAGTATTGTGCGTCGCCCGAACATTTGAAAATAGCAATAAAATAACAAGATGCTATTTCGTTTCGTCTGTGGGAAAGGTTTTCTAGAGTGATAAAAATTCATCGTCTACAAGGCTTAGTAGATGTTTATGAACTCTATTGAGTTTGAAATGTGAGGATTGAGCAGCTCTGGCTTAGGTGTGGCAGCAGTACTCCAACTTTGGCCTGATCTGGCTCTTGTAGGTATAGTGCATGGTAGAAAGAATTGGTATTGAATGTTACAAGCTAGTTCTTCCCCCATTACGATGTTAGAGCTAGGCCAATATCAGGTCATATAGATATTTGGAGGTGCACCCATTACACTATGATATACATTTACATATATATTTACAAAAAAAGCTTCACTGTATGTTTAAACTCATGAAATTTTATAACTCATGCAAAGATAGTGTTCTTGCTAAACGTCTCTGGTGCTTTGAACAAGAGTATCGGTTTATTCTTTGTTTCCTGATTAGGACTGGGTTTCAAGTGCTTCATTTTCGGTAGCCGCATGAGTCTTCGTGGCATTATCGCCTTGCTTGGAGACGAATTGATTAGAAACATATATGAGAACAGTGCATTAAATAGAGAATTTTTTATCATAGATTAGTGCACTTACAATTTTAATTTTAAAAAAATTATTTAAAAAAATATAATTAAAATGTCGGATTGTATTTCTCTGCTGTTTCGCATTTTTTTTTTCATCGGAATTGATAGTTTGGTTTGGATGTCGGAAGATTTCGTCCTGTGTCCGAACCGTTACTTCTGTTTTTAAAAAAAGAAAGATAAAAATTTAAAAAAAAAAAAAGTTTAAAAAACATTTTTAAAAAATAACTAATTACAGATGCCGTTGATGTCCTTGCCTTGCAATTTAGAGAACAGTGAGCCAATCCGAGATGTCTGTTTTATTCTCGTGCTAAATGTAAATTTAGTAATCAATGCTAGTAACAAGAATTGCGAAAATCATCGCTTCAATGTATTCACATTCGAGAACAGTTTTATTTATAAAATCAAGACTCTCACAAAGACAAAACTAGCTTCAAGGTAGGTAACAGACTTGAAGCGGCAACCAATGTCGTTCAACCAATTCTAAGAATAGCAGAGATGGAACATCTGACTAACAAGGAAGTGTGAAGAAAAATAGCAAGAAGAAAGAAATACTTACAATCAGAAAGAGACAATTGAAAAGTCCGAAACATATAATAAGGAAAGAGATTTTAACAGTCTCGGGATATACTGACCGCAATAGAAGCCTACGATGAACAACGAGTATCCTACTTTCCAAGTTTATATGAATAGAACAAGGATATAAAGAGGGATGGTATAATGTCAAAAGTTACTTTGTGAAAGAAAAGAAGCTGTGTGGGAGTTTAAATCTCAATGATCATCCACTTATTGGCACATTATAGAAAATTATTAATTATTCTTCTTTTAATTATTATTATTATTATTATTGTTTCCTTTTCTTTTTCTTCTATTTTATCTTTTCCCACTTCTTCATTTTCGTCTTCTTCTCCTACTTCTTCTTCTTCTTCTTCTTCTTCTTCTTCTTCTTCTTCTTCTTCTTCTTCTTCTTCTTCTTCGCTTCTTCTTCTTCTTCTTCTTCGCCTTCTTCTTCGCCTTCTTCTTCTTCTTCTTCTTCGCCTTCTTCTTCTTCTTCTTCTTCGCCTTCTTCTTCTTCTTATTATTATTATTATTATTTTATGATACATGAAATCATTTAACAGGTTTAATCTTCTTTTTCTTCTGCTTCTCATTATTATTATTATTATTATTATTATTATTATTATTATTATTATTATTATTATTATAGCAATAGTAGTTGTTTAAAAGCCACATTTTTGCAATTTCAATTTTTAGGTTCTTATATTTTTGAAAATTTTAAAAATTCTTCTGCTGAGATGTTACCGGATGGGATGGTCATATCTATAAATTAGCACTGATATTTTTTTAAAAGTTTTTATTATTATATTTGGTCTGTTGTCTTGTACAGGGAGGTCCCAGTGAACTGTAATATTTTTATCTTCTCGTACACGTGGTGATGATTTGCGTTCAATTTATTATCATTATCATCTTATTATAATTGCGTTTATCCTTCCCTTCGATAGTTCGCATGCCAATACTCCATAAATAATGGACTAGAGAGGAAAAGGCATTACTTGGTTTCAGTGAGCAAATGAAAACATGAGAAATGAAGGGAAAATAGAAGTGTGGAGAGAATCAGATTAAACTGATAAGAACAGGTACTACACTTTGATCTCAGCCAAACGTCCGGGAAGCTGTTTATTTACTTGACCCCTCCCCACTGAGTCAGGTTGTGACACAAGGTCAGTTTTTAACGTGGGGACCCGAGTGGTTTTCACACGGGCCGCTGGTCTTAGCTGGTCTTAGCTGGTCATAGCTTGTCCAAGCTGGTCAGAGATGGTCTAAGCTAGTCATAGCTGGTCTAAGCTAGTCATAGCTGGTCTTGGCTTGTCATAGCTAGTCCAAGCTGGTCAGAGCTAGTCTAAGCTAGTCCTGGCTTGTCATAGCTGGTCTGAGCTAAGCGCAGCCGTGATACCACCAGCAAGGATCAGGATGTGTACGCCCCTTAAGTGAGCGGCCGACACCCTGAATCCTCATCGGCTACGATACTGCACCTGCGCAAAGATGACGTCCCAGAAGCTGTATGTTTCAATGCATTCTATCTCTTTAGAAATACATATCGTTACAGATGACATTGTGTTCTCTTAAGTTATTGCGTGTTCTCTTGTATGCAAAAAGAGCTTTCGATTTAGTACTTTGTAAGTGTAGAATGTGTCCAAACAACAGATACTACACTTTGATCTCAGCCAAACGTCCGAGAAGCTATATGTTTCAGTGCGTCCACGTCGTTACCGAATGTGACACAAGGTCAGTTTAAATTGGGTTTAATACAAATAAAGGGGGAAAATAGCCCTGCTTTAAGCATTTTTCCCTTTTTGCAGCTGGAGCCCTTCACGTCATGTAGCCCAGTGTCCTTCGAAGCTCTCTGATTCAGGGTGTTCCAAAGTATCTCGTTGTCTTTCCCAAGTCACCTTGGGTGCCTAATCTTTCCAACTTAAGAGAAAACCTTCTCGGCAGCTTTCTCCACTATGCTTGTTTATTCAGAATGCTTTATCCTCCAGGGAACATAATTAACCGGCTAAGGCAAATCTGTAGTACTTAAAGGGATTTTTACTGTTACTGTAAATTTATTAAGACCGGATATGTATATTTTAACACCGTCAGTCAATGTAGATCAGAAATTATGGCAGCCATGACATGCATCAGGGCATTTTTATTATTGTCATTGGATTTTTATTGTGCTTTGTGTAGTATGAATAACCCAAATGATCTATTAAAGGTAACATGATTTTTGTCTCAGAAGATAGAAATAGATGAGGTGCTATAAAACCAGAAAGAAAATTTATGTAATTGTTGCCACTGCATGGCGAGAAATCTACACACAATGTGGGAAGTATCATAGGTATAATTTTGAAATTATTATTATCATCATCATCATTATATTTCGATTTCTGCTAGGGTCACTCTACCTACCAAGTCTGCAGAAAGACTTAAGGCAGGTATTAGTGTCTTATGGCTACATTTCATGATTTGTTTTTCCAAATTCCATAATATCACCCGCGTTACATGGACAAAGTTCTTAATGTGTCGGCTGTATTTATCAAGACAATTGTTTGTATTTCCCTTAAGCTGAGATTTCCAGGCATTTTTCAATGTGTTGTTGTGTTCCTTTTTTATCATTCCAAACGCCACTATTATTATTATTTTTATTATTGTTGTTGTTGTTGCTGCTGCTGCTGTTTTAGAATAGATTATTTCGCAAAGATTCAGATGAAAAATATATATAAAAAAAACAATTGAATGTTTCTTATAAATAAAGGGTAAGCCAGAAAGAGAAACTGTTTTTTTTTGTTTTTTTTTTTTTTTTTGCAAATGAACAATCTAAAATTAGAGTGCTAACATTTTACATTGAAGATGACTGATAAAAAGAAGGGAATGAAAGAAACAGTGTTAAAGATAAGAATGAATAACAATAAAGAAAAAAAGATATAAATAGACAGAACAATCACAAGAACTACAGAACGAAGAAAAAGAATTTAAAAAAAAAATGGTGCGAAAATTAGTAATGGCTGATCTTTCTTTTTGTTGCATTTCATTAATGAAGAAATTACAACTTGTCCAAAATTAACTCTCGCTGATTCCAAAAGCAAAGATTCCTTCCCAATGCTGAAAGGATACGATTGAATGGAATTTGAAGAATGAGACAGAGAAAGCTAAAGTTGAATGGAACAAGTAATTTAGATTGGGATTCAGAGGAATTCTTCACTAATGGCTCTAAACATCTTTGGCACGATAATTAAAAGGTTTTTCGAAAGTGGGATGATGATAATAATAAAGTTCTGGTGAATCATGGTTTCCTAAAAACCGCCGTAATGACGAGGCTAAGGATAGCATTGCCCGGAAAATCACAGCACTAATGTGATGAATAAAGATACTGAAAATGTTCATAATTATCTTGCTATATTGATAATGTTCTCTTTGTTTGAAGATATGCCAATTTCTTGACACTATACAGAAGCACATATTCTGAATCTGATATACATAATGTACATTCTAGAAGTCTCCTATTTCTACAACAGATATTCACGGAGTCGAACCACTTACATTTCTCCCACATTTCACTTGTAAGTGAAAATACTCCGACGTAGATGCTTTCATGAACACTACAAACCTAACATCTTCGATTCAAGTGTCACTCGTTAATTATCCTTCCTATTTACATAATCTACGCTTCCTGTTTCATTAATATCGTGTACCTCATTCAGTAACGGCCTTGTATTGTTTAAAAATGCACGTTATTTAAACTGAAATAATTCAGTAATAGGCAACAAAGATATTGTTCTACAGAAGGTTGCTGAGAATGCCATGGACGGAATATGTGAGCTATTGTGGAAAATAAGTTGCCATCGATGAAATCTCCCAAGGAGGAGGACTGATGTCGGTTGCTCTGAAGATTTGTCTGAATCGTCTGGTTAAAATAAGATTGTGCTTTGGGCTTAAAGGGGGTTGTGTTAATAGACGAAGCAGCTACTATTTTTAACTAACCATCTAGTCAGCTTCGTCGCGAAGAGCATCTTTTTTTTGCAACTCTACAAATTGTTATCTGGGCATTTTATGCCTCTTTCCTATTTATTGAAGTTGGTTAGACCCGTTTTAATCGAAAATTAGCAGAATTTTCGACACGAAATAAAGTATTAAGAAAGAAGAATATTTCGTTAGAAACAAAGAAAAGAGTATTGAACTGTTATGCAATATTAGTCCTCTTATATGGCAGTGAATGCTGGACAATCCCTTCACAGACGAAGAAGAGACTTGAAACGAGAGAAATTTGGTTCTACACTATGATGTTGAGAAGACATTCGACTGAACATGTGAGCTTAACAAAGTATGAAGAAACGAAAATATTTCGTTAGAAACAAAGAAAAGTGTGCCGAACTGCTATGCATTATCAAAGCTACTGTATCGCGGTAAATGCTGGATAATTTCATCACAAATAAGAGGAATTCAGCAACAAGATGTGATTCTACAGAAGGAAGCTGAGGATAACATGAACTGAACATGTTATCTAAACAAAGCATGTAGAAAGAGAAATATTTTGGTAAAAACAATAAACAGTGATGAACTCTGATGTAATATCAATAAATTTATATGAAAGGAAATGCTAGACAATTCAATCAGATGAAAAGGAAACGTGGAATGACAAATGATGTTAGGCAGTGTGCGCTTAGAATACCATGGACGGAATATGTGAGAAAATTTCAATGAAAGTATTTAAATTTCGGAATTTAATAACCTATAGTGGTTGATAGACTACTAAACAAAATCAACTTACCAACCAAATGCGGTTAGTAGATCTTCATATCGTCTAATGGTAAGACTATTTTTGTTTCACTTTTATTTGGGTGTACTATGATCTTTCTTGGAGATGCTTGAGAGTTTACAATATGATCTTATCCTGTGCTCTCTGTCTTCCACTGTCAAAGTCTAGGATTTACATTGAGTACAAAAGCTACATTCTTAACTATGAGCTCAAGGATATTTTTCTCTCTCACACCACATGGCCTTCAGCTGTGCCGTTGATGATTTTGTTTACAAGACCAGGAAATGCGTGTATATATTTACTTTGGCTATTCCAATTTTACAACGAGACGGTGGTGAAACGTTTTCGGTCCGACTTGATTTCCAAAATAAGTATTTCATTAGCCAATCATCAGAACATTAATTTTGGGAACTGGAACAGCGCAAAGCAATACACTTTATTTACCGATTGCAGCATTTAAACAAGGAATCGATAATGATACACAGACACAAACACACATACATCATATATATATATATATATATATATATATATATATATATATATATATATATATATATATATATATATATGATGAATTAATGTATTTTTGTATTTATTAATCCGTCATATTTATATTACTTTAAAAGTTATTTTAATGTATCCCCATATTTAAGGAGGCGTCCTGTTTATTTTAAACAGTCGTTTTTTTCTAGGCTGGTCGACGAAATAAAATATTGTCTCAAATAAACAGAGCGTCTACTCAAAAAGATTATCCACACACACACACACACACACACACACACACACACACACACACACACATATATATATATATATATATATATATATATATATATATATATATATATATATATATAGGTAGGTAGGTAGGTAGGTAGTAATCCGTTGGTATCATCCAAGCGACTTCTATTAACACAATTAAGAATTTTAAATATCAAATATTAAATGTTAAAACTGACTCACAAAGAACGCTCAATGTAAATTTTCATTAAACAGGGAAAAAAGTTTCGTACATTTAGAATTAAGATACATTAGTTAATGGCCGTTTTCACCTACGAATTTTAAAATTTAAAATTCAAAAGATTTTATAAAATGCTTATAGTGTCAGTAATTATTGAAAATTTCTGTGGATTCCCGTTGAATCAGACATTAGCTGTGTGACCATTAAGATGTAGGTGAGCTAATCGGGTTCCTATACTCTCTCCCCGCCTGCTCTTACCTCCATAATATAACCCTCCACAATACTTCCTGTAACTATGCCTTCTGCCCTGTGTTTCCCTCTGTCTCATCTTACGTACTTTCTCTTTCCTTTCCCGACTAATCAATTTCCTTCTACAAGCTAACACCATAAACAGTTTGAAAAATACTGCGAATTTTAAATTTTAAAATCCGTTGGTGAAAATGGTCATTAACTAATGGTACCTTGATTTCAATTGTAGGATATATATATATATATATATATATATATATATATATATATATATATATTATGAAAATAAACTAAATCCTGCAATTATTTCATTTTTTTCTTTTTTGGTTATACGTTATTTTTATAGATACATATATTTAAGTAAATGCTCTGTTGAAAATAAGCAGTATCAACAACATTTACCTGAACGTCTGAGAAACGTCAAAGTAACAGGTTCAATTCCTGTCGGAGGACATATGCTTTCTTTGGGATTTCTCAGAAATTCAAAAAGTTAAATGTTGTTAATGCTGTTTATTGTAAAGAGAGCATTTACTTAAATAGCTGTATCTATAAATCACGTATGAACAATATATATATATATATATATATATATATATATATATATATATATATATATATATATATAAATTGATAATTAGTAGGGATAATTACGAGGAGGATATTAATACAAAGAGAGCTCAATGTAAGAACAAAGCAATATTATCTTCCTTTTGTAATATTAAATCTTTTCCCTTTTTCACGTTTTTCTTTTCTTTTCTTTTTTTCCTTTCCCTTGCGTCTGGATAAAATGACTACATTTATTAAAAAAAAAACGCTGGGCTGAAACGATGTATGTAAAAGTCCATGAAATAAATTAGAATCAAATGGATTTTTAAGGAATCTGTATTCATTATTTTATATCTATATATATATTGATAAGACACAGAGTGTGTTGAAACAAAATGGCTATTTTTGTAGTGATTTTATAACATACTTATGTTATAATTTTTTTTATAAAAATAATTATATATATATATATATATATATATATATATATATATATATGTGTGTGTGAACATAGAAGTTAACACTTAGAGGCGACATTCTGTTTCATGCTAGGTGCAATCGTCAGGCCTCTAAGTGTTGACTTCTATGTTCACTTTTATATTTACACACGCTCTATCTCTGATATTGAGCACTTTATCCCAAAAATGTAGCACACCTTAAGACTATATATATATATATATATATATATATATATATATATATATATATATAACATGGTGTCGGTGTTATTGAATTGTTTCTGATGCAATCACAGTTCAGATAGGCTGGTCATGTCATCAGAATGAGTGATGATCGGATGCTGAAAAGCCTCATGCATAGCCAACTTTTTCGTGCTAAGCGTAACGTAGGTTGTACTTGGTTACGCTTCAAGGATAAACTTAAATACAATTTAATTGCTGCAAACATCTCTACAGAGGAGTTTGAAATCGCTGTTGAAAACCGAGCAAACTGGAGAAATACCTGCTACCGAGGGATAACTAACTCTGAAAAGAATCGTCTCATTCATCTGAGAGAATTAAGAATTAACACTAAATCTCGGGCTAATACATCAGCCCATATGACTGTTAACCCTTCATTATGACCTTCGTGTGGTTTTGTTTGCAAATTCCGTGAAGGATTTTGTCACATATGAAACATGAAAACGACGGGGAAGTGTCCATCACACACACACACACACACACACACATATATTTATATATATATATATATATATATATATATATATATATATATATATATATATATATATATATAAGCTATGGGTAGGCCGTCACGCCTGGGTATTGTTCGGCGGGTATCTTATCAGTATAACTCATGATTTCTCTTCATTGGTAACTAATTTATTGATGGATTTATTTTTGCTTTAATATTATATAAGTTAAATTTTTCATAAGTAATTGGAAATGATATTATCCGGTATTAACAGTGCGTCTTACAAATTAGAAAAATCCATAGCAATCATCTTATCTCCCCTACTAGTAACAATCAGCTCAGCATATATTAAATATTTCTGCGACCCCATCAACCGACTAAACTCTTTGGATATCACAAATGATAACATGGCTAGCTTAGATATCAAATCTCTGAATAAAAAATAAATCTATCAGTAAATGGTAAGATTTTTACGAAGACATATAAAGGAATAAAATCATCCACCATCGGACAAAATTCTAAGAATATATCGTCTTATTACAAATCAATATTATTTCACTTTCAACGGGAATTTTGACAGGTATAAATTAGACCTACCTACTTCTTCTACGTGCCATGTAGCTTCAGGCCGTTGGTGATCATGGTCCTCCGTAACTTCTTTTTTTGTAACACTCCAGGTAGCTTATGCTTTGTTTTTTCTCACACTTTTGCCTTCAATCTTTCCTGTGAGTATCAAATTTTCCGAGCACATTTTCTTTATTATGGACCCTACAAATTTCAACGTGTCTTCCTGATGTTAAGTTTAAGTCACTTATTTTTTCCATTATCTCTAGAACTCCGTCGTTACTCACATATTCGGTCCAGTGTATTCTCAGCATCTTTCATGTTGCTTCTGGTCTCTTCTTGATCTGTGACGTGATCGCCCAGCATTCACTGCCATATCGGTGGCATGAATCCGGCCCCTTTCAACGAATTCTCTCCAAAAGAACTAACATATATCTGATACACTGAAGATACAACATATATCCAATACATTGATGACACTCTATTAATTTACCCAGACTATAAATCACCACCAGAATTTCTCGATAGATTAAATAGTATCCAACATACAATCGATACCACCCACGAAAGAGTATCGAATTATATTTTACCATTTCTCGGCGTCCTGCTAATATGCACACATTAGAAGCTATAACTTAATGTCTATCGAAAATCCACAAATAATAACAACCTCATACAGTACTACTCCAGTCAAAACAATGTAACCAAATCCGAAGGAATCATAGGCTTTTACTTATGAACCCTTAGACTCTTTCGTCTACAAGCCCTGCACGAATAAAAGAAATCTTACAAATATATCCATTATACGAATTATTTCCTACACAATGCCAAACGCAAATCGTAGAAAATCTACAGAAGAAAAATACAAAAATCCACAAATGATAATAATAATCCCACAATACCTAATCCTATCAAAGAGTTACTATCGAATACTTATCCAAACTTAACATATATATATATATATATATATATATATATATATATATATATATATATGTTGAGATGGAAGATGTGATTTTTATTCAGTTTTATTCTTTTAGTATTCTTTTATGATTAAGAGGGGAAAAAATCATATGAAATAAAAAATATGAAGACACTAGAAAAATTTAATAAAAAAGCTTGCAAAGTGTGTGCATGCATATATATATATATATATATATATATATATATATATATATATATATATATATATATATATATAAAACCAGTACATCATGAACAACTACTAATAGAATCCAACAGATACCACAGTCTTTAATATATATATATATATATATATATATATATATATATATATATATATATATACGGAAAAAAAACAAAATCCTAATATGCAATTATGCTGTTTTAATGTTAATATAATGTCAACATCGGACGTTTCGGTCTTTCATGTTGAATTGAATATAGTCTAATGTTTAATTATGTTTTATGAATATTACCTGAAGATGGTCTACTAGACCGAAATGTCCGACGTTGACATTATATTAACATTAAAACAGCATAATTGCATATTAGGATTTTTGTTTTTTCCGTATATTTTTCTTCAGATATATATATATATATATATATATATATATTTCTGGTCCCTGATGGTTGAATAGATAGATAGATGAGAGAGAGAGAGAGAGAGAGAGAGAGAGAGAGAGAGAGAGAGAGAGAGTTATTTAATTGATTTTCCCTCTTATCTTAAAAAAATTCTAACGCATTTTCATCAGCATCATCTCTAAAACAATAAGTGATATAATTAGTACCAAACGAGATAGAAAAAAGGACAGGGGCAGAAATATAAAAAATAGATTTTATATTTATAGTGGCCAAGAGATTACTGTATAAAACGACATTAAACGCACGGCTAGCTCACCGTAATATATCTGATCACAATTTCGATTTATATATATATATATATATATATATATATATATATATATATATATGTATGTGTGTGTGTGTGTGTGTGTGTGTGTGAAACTATATAGAAAATAGGAAGGAACTGGTGAGGTAAATAATTCAAAGTTCCTTAGTATTTTAGTTATTATTTTTAAAAAATAGTGCTCGATACAAAAGTAGGGCATAAATATAATTATTTATTTAAAAATATGATTCCAACTCGCGACATAAGAGGTCTCATGTTTCAAAACAAGAGCCGAAAACTTCAATATAATTATTTGAATTAAATTGAGTTAAAGTCAGCTCTGTTCCATCTTCAAGCGAAATTTTTTTTGGAATAACGTATTTCTGAAATTTACGTGTTTTAATAATTTAAATCAAAATTTCCATGGTAACAGCTAGGGCGAATTGTTTAAATTGGGTAGGCGTGTGTTGGGTGTTAATAATAAGTATCAATATAAAGTTACTTTCATGGATGTCAAGTCAGAGAAAGGTGAGGGTGTCTAAATTTGAAACGGAAGATGTATTCACCCTAGTCTGGTATGCGTGTCTATGGAGATTTATTTATTTTTTTATTTTATTTTTTTATGATGAAAGGGATTTGTGCATATAAAAAACTGCCGTAACGTTTGTTTTTTGACGATTTCGTAAAGGGTTATCTTTTTTGTAGGGTATTTAAACAATTTATTTGGGCTATGGATTATGAAAGTTATTATATTGTATGCTTGTTCTTAGCTAATTATTCAAACCATAAATCTGATGATGACGACAAAAAAACCGTTAACTCATGTCTATTGTTTAATAGATTATTATTGTTTAGAAGCTTAATAATGTGCAATTTCTCATGGAGTCACAAAGGGCATGGGTCATCCCAAGTTTTACATGTTCTAGCCCTGTTTATAATTTTCCATTTTACTTTAGGTGTCCTATTTGTTTCCTTCAGATGCCAAAAATATTTAGATAGGGAAGTCTGATTTCTTTTATTTATATTATTGAAGATCACTTATGCTGCATCCATCTATCTTTAAAATCATTCTTCGTGGGTCGAGGAATCTAAATGAAATAATAATAAAAAAAACGAAAGAATATTAATCTGCAACCCAGTGTGTCTAAAGATTTTAATCTTTTAATATTTTTATTATTCAATATATATATATATATATATATATATATATATATATATATATATATATATATATATTATAAATAGTTTAAATTTTTATATTTAACTTAATATATCATACGTTAATTTTATAGATATAATTTAAGTAATTTTTTTAAAAGACAAGTTTCGTAGAAAATATGCACTCTCTAACAGGGATCGAAACTGTAAGCCTAATGAACTGAAATATAATTAATACTGTTTAATTTTAAAAAACAGAGTATTTACTTTAAAAAATTATATCTATTCAAATAAGGTATAAGTAGAAATATATATTTTTATAGTTATAATATATATATATATATATATATATATATATATATATAAACAGTTTCTGGTTCCTGATGGTTTAATAGATAGATACAGTTATTTAATTCATTGCCCCTCTTATGTTAAAAAAAAATTAACGCATTTTCCTTACACACAAGTTTGTCTAGAACCTAAATTAATCGAACCAAACACACGTCACGTCGGCGAAACACATTGTATAAAAAGCTTTTCCACTTCATTTTGCATCTCCATTTTTGCTTTGCATACTATTATACAAATATATGGCTATATATATATATATATATATATATATATATATATGAATACACACTGCGTATATATATATATATATATATATATATATATATATATATATATATATATATATATATATATAGGAAGCGAGTATTAATCCCAAAAGTTTGATTAAAAAAGAACCGACAAGGTGTGTCTAATTTTTTTTTATTATGTTTTTTCCTTTTTTTTTTTTTCAGACAATGCTCTCAGAGTTGTGGATAAACTGTTCGATGTTCATATTTTGTTATACGTCTTCAAGTACTTTCGACTATCGCAATCATTATCAAGAACCAATGTGTTTTATGTGTGTTAGTTACAATTCCTGTCTACATCATGGTATTTTCTGGAAAACTAGAAATTTGTAATCATCTAGCGTGACGTCAGATGATTTGGAAACGAAGACGCACAAAAAGAATTCGATTTACTTTATCTAATTTATTCATTTTATTTTTTTAACTACTAATATAATATCTGAGCATATTAATGGCATCATATGCACTTCAAGAGACCGTTTCGTGTAGTGAATGATATGTTATTTAATGTGGGCTGATTATTTTGTATAATAAGCGCTTCTTGGATTCGGGTCTTCCCTTGCATTGGAAGCTGTGTAGACTATTTTGGTGTTAGACACTAATAATTGTCTTATATTGATAGTTATATTGTGGCCGTTCATGATGTACTGGTTGATATATATATATATATATATATATATATATATATATATATATATATATATATATATAGATAGATAGATAGATAGATCTTTATATATAGATATATAGATAGATAGATCTTTATATATAGATATATAGATATATAAATAAATAAAAAGAAAGAACAGTAAGATCTATAATTTTGTGTTCTCATGGGTATTTTTATTTTTACAAAATAGTGCTCATTGTAAATTTACAGAGCATTAATATTATAAATTTACTGATTTAAGATATGTTTAAAATATGTTTACTTATTTAAGATATGTTTTTGAATCATGGTTAATACTGTGTAGCGAAAAATGCTACACAGTATTAACCATGTTTCAAAAATGGAAGCTGAAAGCTTCGAATTTAATTTTGTAATTAAATTGAAAACATTAGTTCCATTTCATCCCCAAGCGAATTTTGAAGTAACATATTTTTTTTTTAATTTACTGAGTTTTAAAAGCACAGAAAAATTCATAATTCAGTCTTCTCAAGGATACAGAAAAATCCAATCATTCAGACAAGGGGTTGTAGCGTGTTCATTTTTATTAACTTTTGTTGTATCAGTTATTAGTTACGTTCGAAAAAGAGGTTATGTTTTGGTAGGGGTAGGGATATATTTTTCAACGAATTCTGACATCCGTTAAATGCATGTCGTCTGGGTTTTTTTTTTTTAATTTTATTGTTATCGGCAAAAAATTCTTACGGAATTTTTTTATTTGTATACTTGAAGATTTGGTGGGGATGTTTAGGTTATAATACGTTTTATTTAGATACAATTTTAAAATATTTTCACTTTTAATTTTCAATGGACTATATTTCTTTTAAGACAAGTAAATCTACTAGAATTACTTAGAGTATATAAAATTACCTACTTTAATCTCTCTCTCTCTCTCTCTATATATATATATATATATATATATATATATATATATATATATATATAATTATTTATTTAAAATATGATTCCAAATCGCGACATGAGAAGTCCCATTTGGAATCATATTTTTAAATAAATAATTATATTTATGCTCTACTTTTGTATCGAGCACTATTTTTAAAAATAATAACTAAAATACTAAGGGACTTTGGATTATTTACCTAACCAGTTCCTTCCTATTTTCTATATATTTTCACACATATATATATATATATATATATATATATATATATATATATATATATATATATATAGGCATAAAGATAATCTCTTTTTCTTTCTCTCTCTCTCTCTCTCTATATATATATATATATATATATATATATATATATATATATATATATATATATATATATATATATATATATATATATATATATATATATATATCAAACTATATGATTGGTGTACACGGAATGAATTCCAATAACCAACAATTACTATTCTTAAAAGAGTGCTCAATACAAAGTAGAGCAGAAGTTGCTCGCTTAAGTTATATTTTAATAAGTGGTTAGCATTTGTTTAATTACACTTTCAGTCTTAAATATTTATTGGTTGTGGTATTTGATTGTCTGGTTCAATGTCTGTGGATGTGTGTACATGTATTTATAGGTGTCTATGTGTATGGAATGTGCATTCACTTTTAATTGTGTATGGATGTACGTATGTGTTGGTTTCCCCTTTTCCTTCCACGCCCTTTTTTTTCATAAAGGGCCGTGGAGATGTACCCTGTCTCGTCACTTTTGTGGGTATATATATATATATATATATATATATATATATATATATATATATATATATATATATATATATATGTCTGGGTGCTTATGTATTATAATCTGATTGTGTTTGTGTTGTTTTACGCGTGAGGTTAGGACCCCAGTCACACACTTGGGATTAAAATGTATATATATATTGTCAGATGACCGGATATAACATTAGCGTCTAACGTAATTTCAATGGAGAAATAAATTGAATAACATATGTATTTCTTCTTTTCTCCTCAGTAATTTTATGGTTGTAAACTTAATAGCGATTAAACTTGGATTTTGAAATTGGTAATTTTTAATTTTAATATTAAATTGTATCATATAATTTAGTAATTATTGCTTAGAATAAATTATTTTTTAATATTACCCATATGTTAAAGATCTGAATAGCTATTATAACATGACTTCGTTGTCCAGCTTTTTCAATTTTCCTATACTTGTATTTTAATTGGTCAATCTAGCTTTTGTGACAACGTTTTCCCCTTGCGAAGGATTGTTAATTAATTTGAAACTTTTAAAACCATTTATTTTACATTCAACATCATCACTTGATAAGACACCGGGGGTGTTGAAACAAAAAGCAAAATGGCTATTTTTGTAGTGATTTTATAACATATTTATGTCATAAATTTCTTTAAATAAATATATATATATATATATATATATATATATATATATATATATATATATATATACGCATACAGATTGAGATAGAGAGGGTAGAGATAGAAAGTAAAAGGAAGAAAGAAACAAAAATGGCCTGAAACTGGTATTGATTCCTACGTCAGGATCTAATCACACTATCTATAATATTAGGTTCTCTTTCTCCATCACGTAAGTAAAATCATAAAAAAAATATATATATATATATATATATATATATATATATGTGTGTGTGTGTGTGTGTGTGTGTGTATGTATGTGTGTGTTATATATATATATATATATATATATATAAATATACATACACACACACACACACTCACTTCCTAAACTGTTTCAAAATACACTGTCTCTATTGTCCGAGATTAATTCATAACCTACCAATGGGTCTTATCTACAAACTATTCCTACGTAAGAGTTTTTTTCACACGTCACCCAATATATGCCTTTTGCAAAAGCAATAATACAAAATAATATGACAGTGATTCCTCTGTGATAGATATTATTTTGTCGTAGCCAGTAGACATTATTATTCCTTTGCATTTGTACATATTTAATACATTGGTGTCTTCCATTCGTTCAATTTCTTTATGACATCTGAAGCGTTCAAATGTCTCTGCGTTTGTATAAAAGTCAATACAGACTGACATGGCCCAGATAAAGTATCCTTTGTTTTCTATTCTATTTTTTTTTATATTGATTTAGTGCCTAATAAAGTGAAGCCAATCACTACTGTTATTGACGATTACAGTTGCTTATGGCCGACAGACCAGTTTCCACCTGCGTCATATTGTACTTAAACATAGAACAGACGATTCCGTGACAATGCTTTAATAGATTTGCCTCGTCCAGTATTTATTCTCTGATATTACGTTTTGCCCATAGCCAGAGGAATGTACAATTCCAGATTTGAATAGTCTGCTTGCTGTGGAATAACTCTTGGCAAATTCATCACGCAGAATTTTACCTCTGTAACAAGTTCGATTCTCACTTCCCCCAGGACATTTCTCTTGTGATAAAGTGGTCAAACAGCCCCACCTTGATATAGCAATGTATAACGAGTTAATTTCGATTGAATATTTCCCCGAGAAAATTATACTCAATTCTAGGTCAATGGTTAGCAAGATGCTTTCAATAAACTATTATTTGTTTGATCCCAAATATAATACGTAAGTTTTTTTTGGTCTCTTTTATGTTACTGCAAATCAACCTTTTCCATGTTACTTATGGGTTATTTTTATCCTTACAATAAAAAATAGACATGTATCAAGTTAACACGAGACTCAAAAGCATTTACATCGGTCAGACTTGCATGGGAGTTAAAAAGATAGATATCTGCTTTAAACTGGGGCCAAAAAGTTAGATAAAGGTCTGGATTGCTCATGAGTCAAAAAGGTTAGATGAAGTCTGGTTTATACTTTGTTAAAAAAAAAGACTCGATGTAGGTCTAGTTTACATTCGGTTCTAGAAGTTTATATATAGGTCTGATTTACGCTAGGTTCAGAAAGGTTAGATGTAGGCCTGATTTACACACGGTTCAAAAATGTTGGATGTAGGTCTGGTTTACACTCGGTTCTAGAAGGTTACATGTAGGCCTGATTTACACTCAGTTCAAAAAGCTTAGATGTCGCTCTGATTTACACTCGGTTCAAAAAGGTTAGATAAAAGAACGGCAATCATGTGTCCGTCTTTGATTGCCGTTTACAGTCAGCGTATTCTTGACTCCCAACCAACAATGTGAAATTCTGTCTTTGTCAAATTCTTCAGTATTTAGGTAAGCACTAGCACTTCTATTTGATATCATCGTTCTTTCCACTGTCTTCTAGTTATAGAGTGATATATATATATATATATATATATATATATATATATATATATATATATATATATATATATATTGTGAATCAAAATTTGCGTTGCAATTCTGTAAGGCTCTTTGAATAAATATTTTCGATACATATTTTTGAATAGGTAATTACAAGATTTAGAGTTGTAGATGGAGTTTGGGGAAATGCTAATGTTTCCCATAACAGTCCCATGTGAGTAGCACATACAAATTCTTGTAATTGTTAATGGTCTGATTATTAACGTAATTTTAAGTTCATACTAATGCTTCTTATATAGGTTTAGGAATATTGCGAATTTAGTTTTAAAAGTCAAGCTTATGAAAAACACCAAAATATATAAATCATCATACCACAGCTAGAAGTCACAAACAAAGATTTAGGATTTCTACAGTTGCTTCTGGTTCCCTTCTTATTATTTACAGGAGATTAATGTTCTGGATCGCGCTCAAACAGTTTACTTATTTTCTTACTTATTTAAAACTTTATTTACATTATTCGGACTATTGTCCTCATCTTTGTCGCCATATTTATCACAACATTTCGGCCGTTGTACGCTCCGGCCTTCTTCATGTGGTTGGAATGTCGAACTGAACCCTTTATTTCGCTCACCGGGGTAGACTGTTCTAGTTCCACGTGCAATGTTTGATGGATGTCAGTTATCATTTATCTCCTGTTGATTTCCCTCTGAAAGTTCTCCACTGCCTTATCCGAGTATTGAACTCACACTCTTTGGGGTCTTGTCACTGGATCTAACCAACGCCATGTGTCCTTGAAAAAGGCCGGAGCGTACAACGGCCGAAACGTTGTGATAAATATGGCGACAAAGATGAGGACAATAGCCCGAATAATGTAAATAGTGTACATAATACCTCATCTCAGAAATATAGACAGATACTGAAGGGCCAAAACGTTGTAATAAATATGGCGACAAAGATAAGGACAATAGTCCGAATAATGTAAATAATGTACATAATACCTCATCTCAGAAATATAGACAGACTTATTTAAAACTATTTTACTTTTCTCAACCACGGCTAATCACCATTTGTTGTTTTGTCATTTCCATTTTTTCTAGTTAACTGTAAGACTGCCGTTGCCTTAACATTCTGTCCAATGCCATCCTACTTTAGGCTTGCGAAAAAGAGGCAGACAGGAGGAAATGGAATGGCGTTGTTTGCCAATTTTTCCTGTCTGCCTCGTGACGAGAAAATCCATCACAGAGACTTTCACATAACTGAGACATAAGAAGGGAGTTGGTCAGATGCGCAGCGAATCTCCAACCAGATCCGGCCAGGAGACTGATGAATATGATAATGGCCAATCCGAAAAGGTAGAGCTTGATTAGAAAGTTTTCATTCATCTGTCGCATTCAGCAGATATTGCTCATATTTTTCTAAGACAAATTCACAAGGATCAATTGACGACCAATGAGTGACGTCAGCTCATTTCGTAACGGAATCACGGGCCGGTAACTAGGACGCATGGAAACCCCATGGTCGCAACAAAGAACATAAGATATCACGGCCTGGTTGTGTTCCCTTCGGGAACGATTACAACTAAAGCCATTTCAATTCACGCCCTTTCACTAGGATTGCTGTATTCATGTATACAACGTCTTGTATGGCATACCTCTATAGAAAATCTCTTTGAGCATAAGGCATATTCAGGATTCATTATTTTCAGTTTGTCGGATCTTTCATTCAGTTGTTAAAGTGTATCACGAATACACTAATGTCTATAATGGACATTGAAAACTGGAGATAACAAAAATAGTTATTCTCTATTTCCAAGCAACCCACTACTCATCTGGATTACCATTTATTTCGGTTTTTAACATATTCTCAGGAAAAAAGAATTTCTTTGAAAAATCGCCAAAGAAAAATTCAGGATATCTTTAGACAGAAAAAAAGGAAATTCTAAGGGGATAGAAATATGAAATTCCCTGAAAAATGACAGAACACTAAATATGCTTAAAAACATTACTGCCGAAAATAATTGTCTTTTATTTATTTTACTTAAGAAATCGAAAAAACTAAAAATGGAGAAGAGTGAATCACGAAGTAACCAAAGTGGATAAGAAAATATGCTCAGCGACAATACATACAATGCCTCGAATGTGCAATCTGACAGACATTGTTAGAAAAACAGGGCGTCTACTCAAATATGGGTAGCTAGAAAATAACCTTTAGAGTAGCAGGAAATAATCTTGTATAAAAGCCATTCATTCTTTAGATTTGATTGATTTGTTACTTTATGGTTCATCAACCTTTCCTGGGTTATTTAAATTTGAAGAATGGTTGCCAAAAATATTTTAGATATTTAAGAATCTTTAAGAATTCCTTTATTTTTGCGAGTGAATATTGCATTAACATTTTTTTTAAATAACAGTGATTCTGCTATTATTTAACCCATAGCCGGTGAGAGGAGATTCGCGCATAAGTAAATGTAACTAATCCAACGGCTCTCCGATTTCATTCCTTAGAAATTATGCACACATACATGTATATTACTTCAAATGTTATTATAGTGGATACTCGTGCTTGAAATAGACACTACATTTATATTTTCCCGGGAGTACATTTTTGTTATTTGTTATGGGGTCCTCCCCTTTTGTCATATAAGTAGACTCGACCAGAGTGTTACTTGGACTGCTGCCGTTAAATACCCAGAGTCAGTCAGAATATAAACAGAGAGATTGAGAGTGAGCAGAGATTGTGATTGAGTTGGAGGTAGAGTAATAGTGCGAGGTAACCGCGTGTAGAAGTCTCAGTTACAAGCACGTAGACTCTAAGGAAGTCCTACTTCGAGACTGTATATATATATATATTATTATTGCTACTAACCGTGTTCCTGGATTTACTAACAGTATTACCCATTGTATTATTGTGTAAATACATTTAATTTCTTATATTTAATTCTTGCGTTTGTCATTCACTGGAGACCGAATTTCATCTCGGAATCCACAACATTATTAAAGTTTATTGAATATTTAGGCTGATAGGCATAAAACACGCTGTTAGAATATAAAAATGTGTGCTTTATTTCAAACTATTCATTAAGTAATGTTTGAAGTAATAAAAATGTCTGATTACATATATATATATATATATAGATAGATAGATAGATAGATAGATAGATAGATAGATAGATAGATAGATAGATAGATAGATAGATTTATCCATTAATTATTTAGAAATTATATACAGAGGCAGTTCTGAGAGAATCAGATGTCCTACATGGTTTTTCAGCAAAATAATAAGCCCAAAATACAAATCACAAATCTGAGATACTAAAATTAAACAAGCACACAAATGTTCAGTATCTGGGAAGTATTCTAACAGAGATAAAATTACAACATTGAAATCCGAAATCGCACTGGGATAGCCAAAGATGCATTCCAAAGTCTAAACAGAGTATTAAGAGATAGATAAAATTCGTTAGAAATAAAGAAAAGGGTACTGAACTGTTACGTGACATCTTATTCTTGGTTTCCGGTTCTTCATTTTCCACATTAATTCTAATAAGGGTTCTTTGTTTTCTAAATATGGCAATGAATAAATAATAGACTTGAATGTCGTTCTACAGAAAGATCCTCAGAATACCATTGTTCGACACTTCTACTCAATATTTCCCTTAAATTCATTTTTCTCTCACCATTTTAATTCTTTATTTTATTTTTCCCTAATTTATTTTATTTTCCAATATTACCTTTCAGCTTTGTTTTAACGGGCCTCCGAGATTAAAAAAAATATTTCGACTTGATTTAGTAAGTCTATAGTTTAAATGAAAACCAACTGATATTGTTTGTCTAACACAGCCAGTAGCAATGCATTTGAGCGTATATATGCAGGCAGGTAAATTCATTTGCTTATTTCTGCATATGTGTTAAGACCTAACGAAAACATGGCGACACATATATAAAATTATTGACACTGTTTATTATTTAAAATATTTACACTCAAATTATTTTCCTCTTCTTCTTTGTAGTTGTTTTTGTTGTGTTATCACAATGTTTCTGTCATTGTATTTCTTCCTTAATCCTTCCTTAAATAGCTTCTAATCCGGGTAACATTCTTAGAATTTCAAACTGGTGGGAAATTTTCTAACAGAAAGCGGAAAGTGCGGCACTGAAATCCGAAGACTCATTGGGAATGTCAAAGACGGATTCCAAATGCTAAACAAAGTATCAAGAGACATACAAAAAAACTTCGCAAGAAACATAGAAATGAGTACTGAATTGTTACGTGATATGTCAGTGAATGCTGGACAATTTATTTAAAGATGAAGATGAGACTTTAAGCAACAGAAATGCGGTTCTATAGAAAGACTAGCAGTAGAGCCCGGCGTTGCCCGGGGATGTAACAGTAAGAGATAGATCAAGTATCGACCATCATAAAGACTGAAAAATAAAATTGAGAAAGATTATTGTTTATGGTTGTCGGACACGCATGTCTTAATTAGTTTTTTTTTGTTTTGTTTTTGTTTTTTTTTGTTTGTTTTTTTTATGAATTGGTCAAACCCAAACTCAAACAAAACATTGTTTTCAATCGTTATGAGTCTACCGATTGAATAGAATTTTATTATAAACAATTGCCTTTGTAAATGGAATTTTTAAAGCATTCTGAATGTAAAAATAAAAGAAAAAATGTGTGCAAGACAATAAGAAACACTACCTGCCAAAAAAAAAAGTGAAGTTTTGTTGAAATCGATTGAAAAATGTAGGAAATCCGATCCCATATATAAACGAACACACACACAAACACACACACACATACACACAAACAACCTGGGTTTTATAATAAGTATAACTCGATATGAGTTGTCCCCCTTTCATTCTCGCGACAGCGATGTCTCTTAATTGTTTTCAAATTGATTTCGTGCAAAAACAATTGTGTTTTACCAATTTTGGACGCTGTCAGAGCCACCGCAAGGTAATTTTACGTAGTCCTGTGAAGTTTTGTTGAAATCGGTTGAAAAATGTAGGAAATCCGATCCAATATATAAACGAACAGACACACACACACACAACCTGGGTTTTATAATAAGTATGATGCTGGGGATACTATTATAACACCTTTTACTGCCACCTATGTTTTAACCTCAGGAATAACTCTGTGCTGGTCACTGCTGACGCTTGTCCAAGCTGGTCGTTGGTCGCTGGCTTCTTCAATCCGCACCAAATCTTCCCACGTTGTGTTCTTGGTCTCAGGGCAGTAGAAGACTGAATGTATTAGTAATCGCAACGCTGGTTCAATCCGTGGCGGGTATTATACTTGGGTAGAAATATCTTCACAACAAAAAATAAAATGAAAGATTCATGGAGTTAATCTTCATTTGGTTTATATAGCTCTTGGTTCAACAAAAATTAACCCTTCCCGCATCAATCTTTATAGTGACACGGGACTTCGTCTAATAATTCAGGATTCAAAGTTCTTTAGAATCAGGAAATCTGGTGGCTGCTGACGTGGACTCCAGAGGCACTCGATGCAGGCTTTCAGCCCAAGTCCCTCAGAATTGTCCACGTTCTGGGGAGTTACAAATATTGCTTCTCTCCTAACTCCAACCTGCTTCATTTTACATCTGACGCCACCGCTCCACACATGCGGCGTTAAATCCTTCCTCTTCCTTCTCAGCATTCTACCTTAGCCCGCTTCATAGGGCTAGCACAACTGTCTTTGTGACAAATCTAATTTTTTAAATCCTGTGGGTGAATGGGGTGTAGCTCAATCCAATTATTAATTTTAATTCTCCTGTATCATCAAGGTAGAGATAAAAATATCTCTTCATTATTGGACTTATTTATGTTCAGCTGAAAGCAAAAACCAGATCACTCTTGTTTTCATTTCCTAATTCATTTTCTTCATTAAAAATATATATTTGTTTGCCTAAATTGTCAAAGAAGAGATAAAATTGTTCTCCATCCCTGAGCTGATCTCGGTCTATCGGAAACACAAACCAAATCACCTGCTTGTCACAAGAGAATCGATCGTCATAACTTCGAACCTCATAACTGGTTCGTTCATTGTTTTCATTTCCCAATTCGTTTTCGTCGATGAAAATATATTTTTTGCCTAAACTCTCAATGAAGACACCAAATCTGTTTCCGTCCGCATGCCAGACTCTCAATAGATAAGAAAATAAACTTGAGGAAAGAAGAAATAGAAACAGTCCCATTTTCACAAAGGAAAATGTCTCCGCACTCTCTATCTTCCAACTTACAGTCCATTTTGGTCTTAACCCTTTTCTGCTTAGAATCAACATTTAATTACACCATGACCTCGTTGTCACATATGGACCGAACATATGAGTAATGATGAGGTTTTAGAGAAAATGGAAACAAAGAGAAAACTTATACGTAACATCAGGAATACAGTTTACCCCAGTGATCGAAATAAAGGGTTCAGTTCGAAATTCCAATCACCTGAAGAAGGCCGGAGCGTACAACGGCCGAAACGTTGTGACAAATATGGCGACAAAGATGAGGATAATAGTCCGACTAATTTAAATACTGTATCAGGAATACAGTTGAAATTTCTCAGTTGCAAGGGACAGGATATTGTAGAGAGCTATGATCGCCTAGTCTTGAATTAACACGGTGCACAAAGAAGATACATGGATGAATTATAGATTAGAATCCGATAATGATAGAATAACGAACAAGAAGGAAATGTTTATAAATTTAACATCTTTTCTTTTATTCTACATCAGAAAATGAAATATCCGACCTAATTAGAAAAGAACATTATTCATTTTATAGAAAATACTTAGAGGGAATCCTGATAAACGTTTTCCCATTAGTAACACGTCAAATACACTTTATTATATCACTAACTTTTATAAAATCCATACTTAAAGATTTTGTCTGCCTGCAACTACAACCTAAATTCTTTTATTCTCACACAAAATACCCCTCAGTCAACATACGGATAATACTAGACATGAACAAAAATGCCCGATAGGCGCACACTCACCCAACATTAATTCTAATAAGATATTAAAAATCAAACCTGCATAGACTTAATAGAATTGTCAACCTGCATAGATTTAATAGAATTGTGCTACACAAGCATACAAAATTATACACTAGAACCCTCCTTGACAGGAAAGATACAGATGACGTTTGCTTAACTAATGAAAAACAAACAGCGCAACCATAAAAACATGCAAGAATTTTCTCTTCTCTTTCTTATTTAATTTAGTGATGAAGCTTAAATATAAGCGAAAGTGTTCAATTTATAAACGTTTCTTATTTGTTCCTTGGCCTATCATTTCTAAATATATACATTTCTGTAAGGTATCAAATGCACACATCCATAGTTATTAAGTAGTTTAATCCAGAAAGGAAATGTTGGTTTTAATGTGCCAGCCTCCAAGAAAGTAATGAGCTTGGTTGGCACGATTACTGGCTTGCCATACACATCGATCATATCCATTGCTTTGTCGCCAGAAACGTTCAGGATGTACCGATGGATTTCATTGGGTGAATTATTTCTGCTTGGTACGCACCTGAATGACCAATACAATGTTGCAAGACATTCGTTGCTTTCCAAAGTAAGCATCTTTGAACTATTTTTCACAATGTCTTTAGGACTTTCGAATGCAGAGGTCGGTTTACATAAATTCACATTGGTTAAAAAAAAAAGATGTCAGATCAAACCTTTCAGCATAGTTGCAGCATGAACTAAAAGATGGCTCTCTGGGTACTGAACAAACACAAATGTGTATGAGCAGGCTTCGGCAAAAGGCATTAGTAAATCGGGCTAGCAATTGGACGGGAGGACATATATATATATATATAAAGTGGACACTTTTATATTACAATATACTATATCACTGATATTGGGCAATTTTAACCATGAGTATAGTATACGTTAACACTATATTTTTATCAAATCTCTCTCTCTCTCTCTCTCTCTCTCTCTCTCTCTCTCTCTCTCTCTCTCTCTCTGTATATATGTACACACAACGGGTGTAACAGCAAAATTGTACAGATTGTAAAATGACATGTTCATCATTAATCATAGCTAAGGATCGAAGCTCATGATGGATTGAAATTAAGTTCATATATATATATATATACATATATATATATATATATATATATATATATATATATATATATATATATATATTATTCAGGATCATTTTTCATACTTATTCAAGATGATCTTCTCCTTCTAATTTTCTGTCCTGGTATAACAAGCTATCTCACAGGTTTCACGTACGATTTCATTTTTCGAGTCTTTTTCCTCTGCTCTTTGGACTGTCATAGCTGAAACTCCTCTCTCAAATGTCTTATGAATTGAGTTGGATCTTTTCTAATTGATCTCTTTAACTCTAAGTTGAAATGATTATCTATCTATTTCTTGTGAACTCCCGATCCATTTTCTTCTCTATTGTTCCTCCTTTTTTTAAACTTATTTATGGCTTTTGAATGCACTTTGAAGATGGAAACCAGTGTATGAATGTTGGTACCATTACTGAAGGCCTGAATAATTTTTCCTCTCACCATTGCTCAACTGAAAAGATAGTGGGGCTGACACAAAACTATTTTAAACTGTTCTTAATCAGTGATTCTTTAAAAAATGGTATTAAGATGGCTAAACGTCTTTTCCGAAAACCTGTAAAAATGGAACTCGGTTAGTTTAGTAGTTTTAAGATATTAAACATTTTGTGGAATGGATAATTTTGCAGTTACAAGATTTTTACAATTTTGCTGTTGCATCCGTTATATATATATATATATATATATATATATATATATATATATATATATATATATATATGAAAGAGACAGAGAGTGTGTGTGTGTGGTTGGTTAGAGAAATTGAAAAATGATGTTGAAAAAGACAGCTAAGGAATGTTTTAAGTGAGAAACGGAGGGAGATTTGTTTCCAAACTGCTAAAGAAAACAAAGAAACACACTGAAAATTTTATTTGTAATTTTTTAAAATCCTTTCTGAAGACAATCAAGTTTTGGAAGCTGTCTGGATATAATAAGAAATATTTTTTTTCTTGCAATTTTTTTTCTTTTGCTTAGTCTTCGTTTCAAATGTGTTTGCGAAAATAACAATGTCTGCAAAATGCTGACTCGGAGATTAGTGTTGGATGAAGAAGCAGAATTTGTTATCAAAAAGAAAGAAGAAGAAGAAAGTTAAGTCAACGAATGTAGATCAGCGTGAAAAAAAATGAAAAGCTAAATAAACCTCTGATAAAATAAACACTTGTGGAATATAAAAGTAGCGATGTACTCATGATTTTTGGAGTGGTCCCAAAATACACAAAAACATGGAGGAACTAAAAGTCGAAGGCATTGAAACTCTTCCGTCAAAAACATTATAAAAGCATTAAGTATACTAAGAAGAATATTAAAGAGACTTGCTATAATTTTGATCCTCAGCCACCATGATTTTGATAGCTGAAGTCTGGAATAAAATGACGAATAGGAAACGAAATATTACGTCAAGTCATGAGTAATCTTTTTATCTTGGGTGGGGAGCAATTATAATGACGAAAGTATCAGTCTAACAAACCGTTCCTTAAATATATTATAGCAGTTTTTTTACAATGACGTTCCTCCTGTACAAGGCCCGAGAACTACTCGAGGTAGAAGGTTACAAGTACAGCTTATGTAAATACTTGTGGAAGATAACGATTTACCTTAAACTTTAACAGTTTAAGATTTTAGTGGTCGGGGAAGCATAATCTTGGGAGTTGGTTCCACAAAGCAGCGATTCCTAGGAAGAAGCCGTTCGAGTGGAGCTTACATCTTACCAATGGAATACGAAGGTAATGAAGGTTAAAACTGGTGTAACTAAGGAATGTAGATCGTCTGAGCACTTTTTTTTTCGAAATGGCGATAGAGCATCGAGAGGCTTGTGACGTTCTGTCTGTGAGAAAGAAGTTGTAGGGAGGAAAATAATTTGTCACCTCCACGGAAGCGGGGACAATTTTGGACTCTGTCAAGACTGGAAATGTGAAAGCTGGGCAGCTTCTATCCTTATCTGGCAACAGTACTCCATTTTCGGTCTGATATGGCTCTTGTAAAGGTAGACAATCGCACGAGGAATAAGTTACTTACTGAAGCTATACATAATTTTTTTAAGCGTTTCACCCCAAGCAAGGCGGGAAGCCACTAGGACGCAAGGGGTTACAGAAAATTTGGAGCAAGATCAGATAGGAGTGATAGAAGAAAGGATGACGAGAAGGATAGGATCAAGGCAACTGGAGATGTCGACTGACATTACATTTGAATAGCTGGAGATTATAGCTCTCAGGGAAACTGGAATAGTGAAGGGAGTTCCACAGGCGAAAGGCGCGAGACATGAAGCTATTGGAGTAGAAGAGACGGCTACATTTAAGAGTTTCGACAGTGAAGGGGTGAGAGCGGGATGCCAGCCTCGTAGGGCGCTTGAACTCATGAAGTATGGGAACGAGCGAATGCAGCTCCTCGGAGCAATTACCATGAAAGTATTTGTAAAACAGAGAGGGAGGCGACGGCGCGTCTGTGAGAAAGTGACCGTAGACGAGATGCCAGATCAGGGCCAATTATATTGCATATCCGCCTCTGGAGCCTATCAAGAACCCCGAGGCAAACAGAAGGGGCTCCAGATCATATATGGCAGCAATACTCCATGCAAGGGCGAATTGTTGATTTGTAGATCTGGAGGATCGATTCCGAGGAGAAAAATTTTCCTGGCGCGGCACAGGGAGCCAACTTTTATTGCGGTGGACGAAGCAATTGACTCAATGTATTTGTTCCATCTATTTCCATTTTTCCATGGAATGGAAGTTATTCATTCTATTCCATCTGGTACATTTTTCCCGCAAACAATATTTAACTTCGGTGATCATACGGAAGCGGTGTTTCAACGTGATGTGGCCGTACGCCTCGTTAAGCAACGTCGAGCTTGGTCATTACTTAGATAGCTGACCGCTTGGGAATATCAGGTGCTATAAGCTTGGATGCGCAGGTGCTATAATGGATAATGGCTCGGAATTGTTAATCGGAGAGTTGAGTTCCAATACCAGTTGGGTTCGTTACATTCACTTACGACGCGCAAATACACTTGGGAAGGTAGGAATCTACATTTTCCCCAGCTATGGATTAATTAGTAAGACTTGTATCACTAAATCATTATTATTTTTTTTAAATCTTACAATCTAAAAAAGACATGTTCTCTCTTTAAATAGCCTGCAAAGGGTTGATAAACCGTAGAAAACGAGTCCATCAATCAATGGTTCTCCACGATTTCTTTGCCTTTGAAGTACTCAGCAGTATGCCTCCTGACTATATTTCTCCAGTCACTGTTCTGCACTTCATGTTCTTTAGGTTGCTTACTGTTATAATGGAAGACACCTATTCTATTGTCAATAGACTCTCCGACCTATAATAAGTAGGAGTCGCTGCAATCGCTCAGTGGTTCGGTCAGTCAGTCGATGCTGGACGACCGTTAGTCGGATACTAAAGTATCAGTGACCACAACTAGATTTCTCTGCGTCATTACCTATTATATCAAGTTCCTAACGTTTTATACGTCGAACCTATTTTAGGACCGACTTAGTACAAATACAAACCTCCACTGTGAAATCACTCCACAACAATTATTTGGCGACGAGGATGAGATCAAATTGACTGACTGACCGAACCACTGAGCGACTGCAGCGACTCCTACTTATTATAGGTGGGAGAGTCTATTAACAATAGAATAGGCGTGTTCCACTATAACAGTTACTCATTGTATCTTTGTGGTCGTCTTCAGTATGTAATGTGAATATCAAAATGTCCACTCTTTTCCTTATTACGCGTGCCAGAAATTTCATCTGTCACTTTCAGATTCTAAGTATAAGAATATTTTTTTTGTTTCCATTTATCTTGAAACATGCTGCGTCCATAGTATTCTCTGCATCCATCAGTCGAACAGCATATCTTTTGTCTCATGTCTCCTCTTCATATGTGAGGAAATTTTCCAGAATTCACTGTACTATAAGAGAATTGATATTACATGGCAGTTCAGCACTCTTTCCTACGTTTCTACCAATTATATTCTGTTTATTAATACGTTGCTTATATTTTAGAAAACATGATTTACTATACCAATGCATGTTGGCATTCCTCTATTACATTTTCCATTCTCTGTTAAAACACTTCAGAAATAATTAAATTTCTGTATTGTCTGATTTTGATAAAATTCCGATAAAATTTCGTAACTCTCATCCAGGGCTGTTTTTCTTTGCTAACGACATTCTGTCAATTTTATCATTTCTTCTCGTTTTTCTCGGAGGCCCTGTAGATTTTTTTTCCTTCTCTCTAGAAAACAAAACGATGTCGTCTGCATACGATGTTAGATTTTTGTCCACCGATAGATTTACAGGCAAAAAGGCCGTTGACTTGGCGTCGGATAATGTTTCGGGAGTTTATCTCGTTGAACATTACTATTGTAATCCTCGCTAGTTTTGCCATACTTGCAACCTTGGACTAAAAATAAACTTGTGTAAGTAACATAAAAAAGGAAAAACCAAAGAAAGAAAGGAACACTGAAATTGGACAAGAAGGAATTAAATAACAACACACATAAACTAAGTAAATGAAACGCAAAGGCAGTAATGGTAGTTTGATTTGCGGAAGCTAAAATGTACATTTTCATATATATATATATATATATATATATATATATATATATATATATATAATTACACTAAAAGAATATTACTTTCGCTTGTGCAGTCCTTTTGGAAAACGAAACGTGTTACATTGAATGGTTTTCATTCAATTACCCAATATATATATATATATATATGTATGTATATATAACACAGATATAGATATGTGTGTGTGTGTGTGTGTGTGTGTGTGTGTGTGTGTGTGTGTGTGTGTGTATTGAGATATATTGAGTAATTGAATAAAAAATGGGAAAATTTCTATGCAACGCGTTTCGTCCTCTAAAAGGTACTCCATCAGGCTAAAGTAATGTTCTTGTTGATGGAATTATATATGGTTTTAAAAATCATTGAAAAGTCTAAATTTCAGCGGAATCTATGTCAGAAAGCAAACTGGTGCAGTCTAAATGCCCCTTACTAGGTTGTTATTTCGTTTAAGGCTGTAATGCTTTTAAATGTGACAAGTCAACGGATTTGCAAAAGTAAGAAATCGAAAAGTTAGAAAAGAAACAGGGTCGAAAGAAAAATGCTCAGAAATATAAAAACACAAAGAAATGTAAAAAAAAATCAATAGAAAGAAAAAAAGGAGGAAAAATTAATAGAAAAAAGTGAAAGAAGAAAGAAAATATAAAAAAAAGAAAAGAAAAGATAATGATATTTTATATGGCATTATTTAAAAATAAGAACAACAAATTAAAATAGAAAAATATGCTAAAAAGAAGAGCGAAATAATAACACCGCTGCAGGTGTTGAAGACAGAAAATAAATAGGATGAAGAAATACACAAATATTCCACCAAAAATGTCAACAACAAAAAATAATGAAAACATAAAAGCAAGATATGGAATTAAAATGAACGAAAACACTGTAATTGACAAAAACCGAATTCATAGTAAGTAGATTTAGACAACAAAACAAATGTAACGAAGGTTAAAGGCGAAAAACGATTTAAAAAGATAAATAAATTGCAAAGAGAAATACTAAAATGTACCTTATGAAATAAATTAAAAACTATTGATGGAAAGTATAAACTATACATAAGATGTATTTACCCGACTTACAAACCGAATCTTAGTTGAATAAAGGCTCCCAATACGCAATGTGACTTAATCTGTGTCCAGTGGTGGCATACTACCGGTTCCTTCGAACCGATTCTTAAAATTATAAAAGCTTATCGAACCGTTTGTTGGATGATCCGAAAATAAACTTATATATTAATAGCCGATATATAATAGCTAACAAATATAATTAATACCATTATTGTAAGTTCTGTGGAGGCTGAAAAAGGATTTTCTGTGATGAAAATTATTTATTCTTGAAGTTAAAATTGTGGCAAATCTTCCAATCATCTTCCATTGAATCTTTGGGACTGCATCGATTCAGTTCGAATGTTGCTAAGAAATCATAACACAGCTGATGTCACTAGAATTAAAAAGCATTTTACTTCTGAACTGAAATATGATGAACAGAATTTCAGCCTGGAAATAAATAAATGTTCAAATTATCAAAATGGTTTCTCTTTTTGATACTCTAAAGTGATCTGTTTCTATTCTCGGATTGAAAAGAAAATTAGCAGAATAGGTTCCAAAAGATTCCCTGCCTTTATAGAACCGGTTTATTAGCTGTGTCACTTCAGGAAATGGGCGATCATGGCTTTCCACTATTTCCTCTTCTTTATGGTTCTTAGTAAGCTTTGCCCATTTTGCTATCTCTCCTAATCCCTGTTCTGTCGACACGGCTTATGGAAGTTATTTGCTGCTTTGTTCTTTCTCTCTTGCATTCAATATATCATGTGAGTACCAATTTCTGCAATTCCCCTTCCTCATTATTGCCTTAGAAATTTCAGTTGTCACTTTCTAAGTGATTTTTGTGTCCATTTTCACCAAAAAATTCGTCGTTACTCCCATGTTCAGTCCATCGTATTCTCACTATCCTTCTGTAGAAACACCTTTCTTTTACTTTAAGTCTATTCTTCATCTGTGAAGCCATACACCAGGAACGACATTACATAAGAGTTCAGTACTCTTTCATTTGTTACTAACGACATTTTCCTGTTTCTTAATACTTTGCTTAGTTTTTGGAAGACGTTTTTCATTATTTCAATGCGCCTTCTCGGTGTCCCATTTTTCGTTAGAACAATTTCTATATATTAAAAACGTTCTTTTGCTTCATCTTGATGTCTCCAATTTCTAGTTGGCATCTTGGACTGTTCCTTTTGCTGAGAACAATACAAAATGATAATGGTAACAATAGCCGTTTCTATATAAGGAAACATTTGGCATTCTTTGGCCGAGAAGACAGTACTGCTTTCGGTTAAAATTTGTAAAATATTTCTCTTAATACAGTTTTTTCCAGGAAAATAGGTTTCTCAAGTCCAGTAGCTGTTATCGCTCTTTCTAGTAGAAATAGTGATTCACTTCCTAATTATTATGACATTATTTTCTCTTCAAGTTACATGTGATATCCATTTTAACTGTTGGTAATGTTGAATGTCCTCAAGTGACTTTGTGATTCCGTAGCGCTAGTCCACAAAGTTCGAAGATGTTTGTGGTCTTCTCCAAGACGCACAGGCCTCACTTGATGAAAGCCATTTTTAACCATTGATCTTAGAAATCAACTGTATACAGCTGTCATTTTGTATATTGTTGAATATGTTTGGCGCCTTGCCTGACATCCATACGAAAGTCTTGATCTGAGGTGGAACGTGTTTCAGGTTAATGTTTTGTTTTTGTAGCAATTTACGGCGTAGGTCGAAAGTACGTGTAGCGCTCTTTGTTCTATGTTCAGTTTACTTTTTTTTTTCTATGCTAAATTTGTTATAACTGATCCATACACAGAGATATTTTAGGCATGAAAATTCTTAAAATTGTTAGACATTTTGACGGTCGTCTTCGAGTATAGAATCCAGAGGTTAATAGTGAATATTTCGGAGACAGTAGGAAAGCTTAGTTCAGGTTAGCAGTGGATATCGCAGCAAAGTAGCAGTGCGTAGTACTTCCTTCTGTCATCTTCACCTGACAAGTTGGTACTGGTCATTCGGGTAGGGTAAACAAAAATGGCCGCCTTTATACACGACGGATATAATGTTCTGCGGCTTCTGATTGGTTAACCTTCTATTGGTAGACTATAAAGGGAGTTAAGTCATTTTGACTGACTCACTAGTTATATAACATATACACAAAAAACTATAACAAAAATAAATATAACTACATATACCGAACCGTGCACATGTAGAAGGGAGTTAGACCGGAAGCGAGAAATTAAAGAATTGAAGAAACGGACAAGTAAAAAGAGAAAATAAGGAAATAAAAATTGCATGTAATAAAATTACGAAAGTAAAGGAAAAGAAACAAGAAAGAAGGAAACAAAAGATAGGTAAGACAAGAAAAATAAAAAGGTGAAATGGTGGACAGGGACAGAAATTAAAAATAAAAGCAATAAAAGTATCCTTTCACTGTGTGAGTTACCCCCACATAGATTTAGCAGTTTCGTTAAGAAGTCGTTAGGTGGCGCTGTCAAACAATTATAAAAACGGGACAATATCTTGCTTCTCTTTCTGTACTCTTTTTTCCCGCCAGCATGTTGTAGTGACGACACCCACCGGTACCTTTTCCCCGGCATGGGGATATCTTTTCCCCGAGTGACTGGATTTTCGCACACGAACAAGTGTATCACCCTCACAATACGTAACTTTTAATATCCTTTTTTTTCTTTTGCGTGCATACTCGTCTTTTTTCTATCTTTTGTTACTCGTTTATATGAATACAAAAAAATAAAATATAGCCTTGTTGAAATTTATTCTATATCCTTACACCCATCATTTACATGTGCAAATTTTGGTTGACATTGCTTTTAGTCTAACTAGGGGCAACATTTACTAAAAGCTGCAAAGATTAGAAAATTGTGGAGGACCATGATAGCCAACGTCCTGAATGGACACAGCACAAGAAGGAGAAGTGCTGCAACAAATGTCCGAAATGAGAAACGTAGAATTCGTTATGACGCAAAAAGAAAAAAAGAACATGGAAGACAAGTGAAGAAGAGACAACATGAGTTATATATATATATATATATATATATATATATATATATATATATATATATTGAAAGCAAGAGAATAGGTCAAATAATATACAAAATGTAATATACAGAATATACGTGAGCGTATATTGTTTTAAAAATCGTTAGTGTTACCAGGCGATGTATATCAACAAACAGAAACTTTCCGCTAAGTCCAAAGTAATATATAACTTCATAACATAAAAGAGAAATCAATAGTATAGCCTTTCTATATATCTACCATGTCCTTGCAGGAACTGGGCAATTATGACCCTCCATAGATTCTTAAGTTTCATTCACAACAATTCACTATAGTCTAGATTCCTCACAAATCATGAAATAAAAGAAAAAATTGTAAAACAAAATAGCTGAAAATGTATTTATTAGGTTTGAACAATTTCGTTACAAGGTCACAATTTTTGCCATCTAGAATGAATTACGAGTAATATACAAGTTATCATAAAATGCTCGACATTGTTTTATGAAGTCCTATAGTAATTGATAAAGATTGTCTTTCTCTGATAAAGAGACAAAGCCAAACTGATACGCGATATGATATCTTGTATGTAGCAGTAAATGCTAGGAAGTTTCCTCACAAATTAAAAGACGTCATGAATCAACAAAGATATGGTTCTACAGAAGACTGCAACAAGAAAGTGTTAAGGAAATCGGAACAAAAAGGAAACTTTTGCTGAAGATCGGAAAGAAACAGTTGAAATTTCTAGGACAACTGATGAGGAAAGATAATTTGGAGAATTCGATGCTCACGGGACAAGAGAAACCTACACAGCGAAGTTTTATGAATGAATGTCAGACCATGAACTGGGAGGGCAAATAAAATGACAAGTATTGCTTAGTAATACAAAAGATAAGAAGCTGTGGAGAGCCATGATCGTCCACGTCATGAAGGAATACAGCACATAGAAGAAAATATGTGAATTCGAATAAGCTTAACTATTATGATAAAGGCTCTGAGTCTAGATCTAACGAGGCCATCTAGTAATATTAGCCGATCCTTCATAGGAAAATATTTGGTATTCATTAACCGAAAAGCCAGTGCTACCCTTTGTTGAAACATAGGTTTTCGCAAGTACACTGTTATTGGTCTTTCTAATGTTATCAATATTGCAGATTCCTTCTTAACATTTTACTTTGAGTCGTGCAGAAAGTTTTGATTATGCCAGTATTTTTGACTTCGAGTTACATTCAAAAATCTGGTAGCAGTTATGTTTCAGAAAATTCTAAGGGTATTGAGGAAGATTAATTGTGGTCCCGAATGCGGTTGTAGTAACTATTTTAAAGTGTTGTTAATTTTTAACTGATTCTTTAGTATTATTCCTACCCAATAGCCTACAACCTCAAGAATAATCTGAAACATAACAGCTACAGCCTGACTAATAACCGTTAGGATAATACAATAGACCTCGTTACCCATAATTCACTATTGCCCAACAGATATAAATGGACCAGCTAAAGAACTACATACATGGCCTGTAGATTGCGTTCAAGCATGAAACAGACTGTCGCCGCTAGGTGTTGAACTCAGTACCTACACACACACACACGCACACACACACACACACACACACATATGTATGTGTGTGTGTGTGTGTTTTGTGTACGATGGTGCACATTTCATTGAATACGACAGACAAGGTGCTTTTATTTAGTTTCCTATACAATTTCTCATAAGACCTAATATTTTTTTTTTATTTTTGGATGATAAATTATATAAAAACTGTCCGAATATTCTTTTTATCCGTGCGCTTTCGGCTATACATTTAGCCATTTTCAATGATTAAATATAATTTGTATAAAAACTAAATAAAAGCACCTTGTCTGTCGTATTCAATGAAATGTGCATTAAAGAAGGATTGCTGCCTAAATACACAAATAGATAGATAGATAGATAGATAGATAGATAGATAGATAGATAGATAGATCCGATGCAATGAAAACGAAAATAATATATAAATTCTAACGTTCACAGAATTAATCCAAAAGAGGGCTAGATACTGATAGTAGTGCAATAATTATTTATCATATTTTTTTCATATAGACAAAAACATTTACTAACTACAATGATGCAACTTCGTTTCGGTGCATTTCAATTGTACCTCGACTGGTGAGAAGCAAAATTCGTTATGAAAAATTCTGCTTGTAAGCAGACTGTATGTAAATTGCCACTTACTTTTTTCCATTTAGCTAGCTTACAAGCAGAATTGTTCATAACCAATTTTGCTTCTCACCAGTCGAGGTGCAATTGAAATGCACCGAAACGAAGTTGCATCTTTGTAGTGAGTAAATGTTTACGTCTGTATGAAAAAATTATTATATATATATATATATATATATATATATATATATATATATATATATATCGAGAACAATATTAGGGAAACATGAAATGTAGGATAAAGAGTTAAAAAAGATTTCTTTTGAATCGTTCCGTCATTTAGCCCCAAGATAACAAATATAGTCCGATGAAGTCCTAAAAGACGAAACGCGTCACAACAAAATGTTTTACACTTACCATCACCTGAAACACGAAATCTATTCTGTAGCGATTTCAATATGTTTTTGTTATAATATCTTATAATAAAATGATAATAATATATATTGCTCTACTTTGTATTGAACACTTTTTTTAAAGTAAATTCTACGAGCTGCAGGAATATTTCATCTGTTCATTCACTCATTCATATATATATATATATATATATATATATATATATATATATATATATATATATATATATATATATATATATATATATATATATATATATATATATATATAATTCGTGTATATATATATATATATATATATATAATTCGTGTATATATATATATATATATATATATATATATATATATATATATATATATATGTCTTTTGTCTTTGTGAATTTGTTCATGTATTGTAAATAACAAAATGGATTTGTGCATGTGTTTGCATTTACAACTGAAAATATATGCCTCAAATGCGTAATTATATGCAATGACTACAAAGGCATAAATGTAAGTATCAGTGTGTAAATATGTGTGTGCCTATATGTGGATGCTTGTGCAAGAATTTATGTCACCTCTATATGTGTGTGCTTGTGCGTCTGTGTTTATACATGTCAGCATGTGCATGGTCGTGTCTCTTCGCGTGTGAATATAGTTAATGTGTGCGTGTGTCAATTTAAATGATTCTATCATATATACTTATACTC
>CAHIKZ030002290.1:2107500-2135000 GCA_903632075.3 Acanthosepion pharaonis | reverse complement strand
AAAGGGTTCAGTTCGACATTCCAATCACCTGAAGAAGGCCGGAGAGTACAACAGCCGAAACGTTGTGATAAACATAGCGACAAAGATTAGGACAATAGTCCGAATAATGAAAATAGAGTACAATTTTATGACTTTAACTAAATAATTTGAACTCAATTGTATGCCTTCAACTACAGATAAAATGTATTGGTGGCAATTCTACTATAAACATGAATTCTTGGTTATCTGTTATATAAAAATGTATTGCTGGTATTTTTACTATGAAAAATGTATTTTTAACTTCCATAGTGTTTTATTTTTGTTTGAAGGGTTCACTATTAGCCCATAGCTGGGGCCTTAACGAGTGCTAGCCCCACCCCGGGTGTTCAGGATAGACCTGGGAAAAACAGCAATTATAAGGTGGTCCCACGTTCCTCAGAACCTACAATCTCTCGATCAGAGGCCTTGCTACCGGATGTAGTCTATCGTCATAGACAGGACTAACTTGAGGTCTGGAGTGAACTTGAAACCCTGTAGACATTCAAAGTATAGAATCTTATTAAAAGTGCAACCGTTCATTTTGACGGGAGAATATCTCAGGTCTGCTTTCATTATTAAATTGTTACAGCTAAATTAGATGAGAGAGATCAGCTGCAAGGCTCCGATCATTTTGAGGTTTTGGAGATGTTTCTATAATCTAGTATGATCTGCATAGATATTTACTAATGTTCCTGGAATGTTGCTAATCATATCCTTAATTAAAAAGAAAAAATGAGGGTAAGACTGAGAAGGCTTTCTTCATTTTTGGTTGTTTTATTTGTCAAATCAGATTTCATAATGTTTTCATCCTGGAGATTTAATAATCTCGTGTATTTGCTTCTTTGGTAATCGAGTGTAATTTTAAAAAAATATGCATTCTGATATATTTTGCTTGTAAGCTTGGATTTCTATGGTAGTTCAATAGCGGAATAAATCCTTTACCTCGACCCTTTCTCGACAGATTTAATTATGTCTGTATTTGCCTTGAATTGGTGCGTTTTACTCACTAGTAACCCTCTGTTAACTTTTTAGAGCTTGAAAGACCCACAGAATTTTGTTTACTTAATATTTAACATCGTACATGTCATTTATTCATAATTAGTCAATTGACTTTCCGAATGCAACTGTCAAATATTCGATAGCTCAAAAACCAAACTAGTAATATTCCCATCATCACTAATCAAACACTAAATTTTCAGTTGTCATAATGAATGAATGTTCTCTCAGGGAGGTTCCATACCTTGAACGTCTATTGAATCTCAAGTTAATTCAAGGCCTAATATGAAGTACGATGGATAAATTGTCGCTAAAAATTAAGAAAAATGAAAATAACACTTATTTTAACAGATATATTTACCAAAAATATCTTGAAATACTAAAGAGTAAATTTATTCAAAAAATTCGCCATTGGCTTCAACAATGGTCTCCAGACGACTTGGTAATCTCTTCTGGGTCCTTCTTTAATTTGGTGAATGTTGCCATAATCCTTGCTTTGGCGTTAAAAGGAGTTTTGTTCGCTCTCACTTAACTATGCCCCATACATAATAATCAAGGGTATTGCAGTCTGGGGAGTTAGTCGGCCAGATATAAGGGGTGATGTGGCCGCAGAAATTGTCTGACATGACTGGTTACTCCTGCTTTTGTGGCAGGGTGCAGAGTCTTGTTGCCAGACATAGGGTCTTCCAGCAGCCATCCTCTTGACCCAGAGCAGCCCTTCCTCCTCAAGTCACTTGATGTAGGCCTCTGTGCTGAGTTTGAGACCTTTTGGAAGTTTTGGGGTTTTTTTTTTCTTATCAGAATGATCAGAATAACTTTTTCAATCACCATTAGACTCATCCAACTCTTTTCGAATCCTCAGCACTGTCCTCAGATTGATACCCCAAATACTCTGAAATGTTGGTATTGGAGCTTCCGGCGCGAATTCCAGGCAGTACAGCATACCGTTTCCAAATTTATGGGGGAGTGAATTGCGCCATGCTGCTCTTTTTTCACAGTCCAACTGACCCTACTATTCCGTGCTGTTGACAAAATAAAAACAAAACAAGCAAAGCGCATGCGCGAAATTAAAAATATAAAATGGCGAAAATGTACCCATACTACCCATCGCTAAAGATGCTAGAAAAATCGGTTCCGTGTACCTGACACCTCTTTGAATGCTATATCTTTACAACAGCCATATCAAACCAAAAATGGAGTCCTACGGCCATATCTGGGTTGGAGCTACGTAATCCTCACTTTCCAGTCTTAATGAAGCTCAGATGCGTCTTCGAAGCTTTGTGGGTGACGAATTATTTTCTGCCCTACAACACCTTTCTCTAAAAATGTGCTTTCGCAAATTGAAAAGTAGCAACTTCACTTGAAAAGGACCTCCAAATAATGGCTTGTAAATTTTTAACACCTCCATAATAAAAATGCTTTCATTTAATCATCATAGGACATCTTTTCTGTCTACCATCAGCATAGCTAACGTTAACCTATATGAGGGCAATTTCTTGTGCTCATATTTCCAATGAAATAAACTGTAATGTTTAATATGGAATTAATTCCTTGGTCTACAGCTAGGAAAGTTGGTTTACTGTGTTGCGCCAGACAAGTGTTTTCGGCAGAATTCATCTTACACATTTATATATCTACCGTTCGTTCATTTATAGAATCTTGCTGTCACATATTGTCTGGGGCTCTTACTATAGACCTAGAGTTTCTTGACAAAATTAAAAGAAAGTCTGTAATTTACTTGACCTGGCATCTCGACTTCAGTCACTTTCCGACCGACATGACGTAGCCGCCCTCTGACTTTTCTACAAATATTTTCATGGCAAGTGTTCTGAGGAGCTTTCTTCCTTGGTGCTTCGACTGTATGGATTTAACCGTGCTACTAGACTGGCAACTAGGTCCCAGCGTTTTACTGTTGAACTAGCTTGTGGAGTTGGATAGACAGGGTCATTGTCGTGGTGAAAAAAAGATTATCTATTGAAAGTTTCTACGGCGCTTTTTTGTTATATTTTCAGCTAATTTTCCAAAAATACTTTCGTAATAAGCAGCTCCTCTCAAAATATCACCTTGTAAAATGCTCTCAGCATTCTAGAAAACTGTCGCTTTCACCATCACTTTCTTCCCGACCAGCTTGTTTTTACTTAGGACATTTTCTGCCTTTGGGTAACTGCTATTTTGACAGAACCTTGTCTTCATGGTTGTACTAGCAAACTGAAGTTTAATCTCTAATTAAATTTCTTCTCAGAAAGTGTTGTGGATCCCAAGATGAAATTCGGTCTCCAATGAATGACAAACGCAGGAATTAAAGATAAGAAATTAAATGTATTTACACAATAATACAATGGGTAATACTGTTAGTAAATCCGGGAACGCGGTTAGTAGCAAATATATATATATATATATATATATATATATATATATATATATAGTCTCGAAGTAGACTTCCTTGAGTCTACGTGCTTGTAACTGACTTCTACAAGCGGTTACCTCACACTATTACTCTACCTCCAACTCAATCACAATCTTAGTCTTCTCTATCTCAATCTCTCTACTCAGATTGGCTCTGTGTATTTAACGGCAGCAGGCCAAGTAACACTTTGGTCGAGTCCACTTATATGAAAAAGGGGATGACCCCATAACAGAAAGCCTTCAGGTTTGTTTAAATGTATACAGTTAAAGCTTTGCTCTTGTCTGTTGCTGATCTTTTTTATATTATTTTTAATCGACTTCACCCCATGAAATGCAGTAAATCCTCCGCGATGCAGTAGGGGTTACTGCAGGTGGAAGAGATAGTAACAGAAACATTGCCAAGGAGCGAGAACAGAGGAACGGCAATCAGGAGAGCAACAGATATCGATTGACATTGCATATTTTGTGCAATTTTTATATCTCAGATAAAATTGTGTGGGGTAAACCAAATGACATGACGACGGTTTTAGCTTTTATTTCTGCTGTTAATCGCCGGTTCACAACCAATTACGTATTAAACATTATCAAAGTTATTATCACAAGCTCTATGCAAAATGTACTGCCGATTCGTTTACCAACTTCAAATCCGTCTCGCCCATGTTCGAAACGGGTTATCCAATTGTAAATTCGAGGAATTATCTCAATAAAGCTTTCTAAAAGAGCCAATAATGTCCAATGTCTTCCAATTAAGCACTATAAATTTTATGTTAGTTTTAGCTTCAATTTTGAAAGAATGCGTTCTACCCACGAGGTTATTGAAACTGGCGTCAACTTTAATCTGTTACCTCAGAATACTTCCAGTTCATAAAACTTATAGCATATAATTCTGTGTGACCAAGTAAATGGTTAAAGAAATAACAAAACGAGTGTTACATATCATATATTAAACAGTAAGTACAACAGAAGAATATTACACGACTAGTGAGTGTGTGTCGAAAGATTCAGCATTCAATATATTCGACTATATTAAACAGCCACCACACGAGGGATGGATGTGGCACAAGGCCGAGTTTACCGTGGGTTTTCCGAGCCTCTAGGTTCGGCCAAAAATATTCCCTTAGAAGCCGCATAAACGGGTTCTGTGCCCGTCTACCTCCCCAGATGAAACTTAGCCCTTCGGCAAAGGCTCATCCGAGTTCCTTTCTGCCGAGGCAGAGAGTTTGACAGTTGAACAGTCTGGTCAGCCTCCACCCCCACAAGAGATGTATGTGGCACAAGGCCGTGTTTACCGTGGGTTCTCCGAGCCCGTAGGCTCGGCCAAAAATATACCATTACAAACTGCATAAACGGGTTCAGAGCCTGTCTACCTCCCAAAGCCTCTTCCGGTTTCCTCTCTGCCGAGGCAGAGAGTTAGACAGTCTGTTCGACTGTTAATATTTCACAGCCCCACCATGGGGGTGTATGTGGCACAAGGCCGGTTTATTGTAGGTTCGCCGAGCCCGTAGGCTCGACTAAAAATATTCCCTTCGAACCCGCATAAACCGGTTCAGGGACTGTCTATCTCCCCGGACGAAACTGCCGAAGCAGAGAGTTCGACAGAAATGAACAGTCTGTGCGACTGCTCCCTCAAGGCCTTCTCTCCTACTAATCTTATAGTAGGCGGAAGAGTCCAACATAGAATCTTTAGAAGGAAGACGCCACAATTGATTCCTAATTTTCTTTGCTGTAAGTAAATATCTAAACATTCAGTTCTTCTATGTGTCGTGTCCCTTCAGGTCGCTGGTGATCAAGGCTCTTCATAATTTCCTGTCTTTTGTAGATGCTCTGCTCTGCCATCCATTTACTCAAACTTGACAGGTAGGTTATCCGTTCCTTTTCTCTGTCTCTCTTATTTTCAATCTGTCTTGTGTATCAAATTTTCTGAGCCCTCCTTCCTCATTATGTACATTAGAAATGTCAACTATCTCTTCCTGGTGTTAAGTATAAGTTACGTGCTCTTCTGGACTTTAGAACTTCGTCGTTGCTCACATGTCCGGTCCATGATATTCTCAGCATCCTTCTGTAGTACAATAATTCTGTTGTTTCTGTTCTCTTCTTCATCTGTGAATATTTTCTGTCACAAAAAAGGAAAGAGTTTTTTTCTATCTAGCAATATTTTTCTTTTTCTTAATACTTTGCTTAGCTTTTGGAAGGCATCTTTCGCTATCTCAATGCGCCTTCGGATTTCCGTCCTCTGTTATATTAAATCTATCTGTTTTCTTATAACATGCTTTTTCCACAAACCTTGTTTGAATGCCCCTCGTAGTATACATCTCGATCTTATTCAGTATTTCTGAAATATTTCTCCGGCACAGCTTCTCAGAGATCAAGTGGTTACAAACACAACTGTAATCAGCATATTCCACGCTTTCTACAATTCCCAATGTAAAGTCCTGTTAGCTGCTGATTAAAATTTATTCTTGAATTCTTCTGTTTGCTGTTGCCCTTTCAACAACGACTACGTCTCACATAAGAAATGTTTCATTCTCATTACCATTTTTGGTGCCTCTGATGTTCGTCTTGTTGCTGATGTGTCACACAGATTACGTCTTGGATTAGCGAAACTGGAATGCCTTATTTCAAATAGAGATACCCAACAAAGGATAAATTTAATTCCAGTATTTTCCAAATCTCTTTGATGAAGCATTCTGAATTTTTAATTGTAAGAAGACAGACTTTATGGTTGTCGGGAAAAGGAACAGCCCAGCAAATCGAGCAACAACAAAAAAGCATGAAGAAGCAGGAAAATTTTCATACAAACGAAATAAAGACTACTCAAATGTTATGTAATATCTTTTTTTTTATATATAGAAGTGAATGCAGGTCAATCTCATCACAGGCGCAGAAGAGATTTGAACTTGCTGAAAGGTTTTAGGGAAATTGGAAATATAAGGACATATGTAGTAAATGTAATAGGTTTGAGTTCGAATTCCATTTAAATCCATTGCATTCACTTACGTGCCAATACTCTTCAGAAAGGTATGAATCCTTTTCTTCTCCCTCCAGCTATGGGTAAATAACAGGACGGACCGGGTTTTATAGCCTTGGATGGCAACTGGTATACTGCAGAAAGAAATGGCAACCTGCTAGAAAGAAATCTGTCTCGTCTGTCATGTATCGAAAGATACATGATCGCCTAAGCGTGTATCACGCATGGCACATAACTGACTGACTTATACTGGCTGTAACAGCAAAAGTGTCCTAATCGTGTGACAGCATGGGATAAATGTACATTCCACAAAATGTTTAATATCTAAAAAAAAAAAAACACTAAACTAATTGAGTTTCTTTTTTCCATGTTTTCAGATAAGACCTTTAGCCACCTTGACATCATTTGTCGTAAAAATTACTGAAAAATCCTATAAGTTATTTAGCTAGAAAGAAAAAATGTTAAAATCTATTTAATGTTAGCCCCGCTATGCCTTCCCAACTGAGTAATGATGAGAGGGAAAAGATAATACTGGCTTTCCGTTATGCTGCCAATATTCAGACAATGGCTTCCATCTTCAAAGTCCATTCAAGAATGATCAAGAGAATGGTGAATAAGTTTAAAAGAGGGAACAGTAGAGAGGAAAACTGGATCAGGTGGCCACAACAGGAAGAGGGATCATTATTTCGACTTAGTGATAAATACATTATTATTGTTTGGAGTAGAGTCCGATAGTGTTATAAAAACCTCGGAGAATTCCAGTAAGATAACATTTCTAAATACAACGGTTCAACGCTTAATCTAACAATTGTACAATTTTGCTGTTACACGATTTCGAGAATTTTGCTGCCATACGCGTTACTTAGAATCAGAAAGAGACAATTGAAATCTACAGGGAGTTAGTGAAAATATTTGGAGAATTCTGATACTCTTGGAAATGCGTGTGTAGGGTACAAAGAGAACTGGCATTCCCTTGTTCTCCGTTTGAAGAAAATGTGTAAGAATATGAATTTGTGACTTAAATCAAGAGACATTCAGAATGTAGACCCACTCCGAAACAGGGTTTAGGAGAAACATCAAAAAGAATGTGCAAACCCAAATTTAAGTATCAAGGAAGTTTCTTAACAGAAGACGGAGAATGCGACACTGAAATCTGGAGGTTAATATGGATTAACGAAAGGTGCCTTCCAAATGCTAAGAAAGTATTATCAAACCGGAACATTTTGTTAGAAATAAAGAAAAGGGTATTGTACTGTTATGCAATATCGGTCCACCTATATGGATGTGGAAGCTGGACAGTCTTCTCACAGATGAAGAAGATATCAGAGGCAAGGGATATGTATTTCTCGAAAAGAATGCTGAGACTCCCATGGATCGAATAACGACGAAGTTTTAAAGAAAATGGGAACAGAACGAATACTTAAAGAATTTGATACTAATAGTCTATAGTGTAGAGAAGAAAAACTGAGTAAAGCAGAAAATAACCTACCTAAGGAGAATGTGTAATTAGTTGGCAGGGTATGAACTTGTAATTTTCTCAGTTTCCTATATATCCTAAGAGCTACAACGGACAGGAAGACGTGGAGTTTCATAATCCTCCACGTTCTGAAGGGTCAGAGAACATAAAAGAAGAAAGCTAGTATTTGTTTCTTAATTTTAGCTTGTTTTGTTTTTGTTTCGTTTTTTCATTGTAATACCCAGATCGTCATTCTGTAAGCAGTATTGCTGAAGAATGCGAAGTTCAGGGCCAGAATGGTCAACGATTGGCCGGAGTGCCACGTGGTTGTGATATTCTGATAGTGATCGATTGCCTTCGTCTGGGTTTTGGATATAAATCCAAAAAGAGGCAAATTCAACAGAGGACCGCAAGAATTCTGAAGCGTATATACGCTTCCCACACCCATATTTTTTAAGCATTTCACCCCAAGTAATGCAGAAGTGCCACTAGCACGCAGGGATTACGGAGCGTGAAACTGAGAGAAAAGAGTGGGTGTAGGGGGATTGAAGAATGGTAAGACGGACAGGGATCAAAGCAACACAAGATGGCGATTAACGTTGCATTTAATTTTTGAAGATTGTAGTTATCAGGGAAGCGATTGACAGGAAGTGAGTTGCACGAGAAGTTAGAGGAAAGAAACTGTTGGAGTAAAAGTGGGGGGTTACATTTAACTATTTCAACGGTAAATGGGTGGGACCTAGATGCCAATCTAGTAGCACGCTTAAATTCATGTAAACCAACTAAGACCACCCGCGAAGGGACGCTGAGCTAACATGCGACATGCGTTTTTGTGACATCGTTCCTCCTCCTGCTTCTTAGAACCCAAACTGCCACCACTATCACCTAATAAAAAGAATGAGAAAAAGAAATGGTCCTTTTCATTGTTACCATTTTATGCAGTAGCGTGGGAACCCAGAGACGATACAGGTTGCAACAGTATGAATCAGACTCAAAATGAAAAATTGCTGCAATATCTGAGCTGGCGCTGCACAATCTTCACTAGTAAGCCTTGAAAGAGTTTACAAACCCATCAATAAAGTGTTTATAATATGAACATTTTTGGAAACCCCTAGATTTATTATGATACAAATAGCGACTGACTTTAAAGAATGGAGTCTAATTATACCTGCTTCTAAATTTTATGAGGCCGATTCCATGTGTCGTTTCATTTTCTTCAAGACTTTACTGACATGTAATAAAATCCTGTCTCTTGCTGGGGCTAAAACCAAAATCAGCTTTTAATGTTTGCTCCTCCCTCATCGAGAAAAGCCCATATCTCGTCTACTCACGCTCTTCTATACACAATCAACAGGTTCTCGAATGCGACACAAATATTTCATATTTGCTGCCATTTATCGCCATCCTCCCCATCCAATATTATATTGTTCTCACATATTTCGAGAGATCATAATATATTCATTATTTTTATGATAGCTATTATTTTCTCATGAAAGGCACGAAAGGCTCTCAAGGTAGTTTAACTGAATTAGATGTATGACCTGAAAATAGAAGGATGTGGTAGAAAGTGAAGATTTTGAGAATGAGGAGGATAGATAAAGACTGTTCCTTAAAGAGATTAAAATTGTAGTTTTCAAGGAAGAATCCACGCGGGTGTCTGATATAAAAAGAAGTTCTTTGAGGAAAAACAGCTATCTAAACAGAACATCTTTTTGTGAAACTCTAGTATTTTGGTTTTAATCATTTCTCCCCTAGCAAGGCGATAATGTCACAAAGACGCCAGGGTTCACTGTGAATGAAAGAGAATGAGAAAAACTTTAGTGGGTAGAAAGAACAGTAAAAGAATAGGATTCAGGAAGACAGAAGATGACGATTGGTCTTGCATACACATTTTTGTAGATCATAGGCGGCAGGGAACCAACAAAATGGAAGCGAGGTTCACATACGGAAGAAATGTGTATGGATGTAGTATGACGTGTCCTAGATGGAAAAGTCTGAACTGGTGGAACTAAAGAATGGATTTTTAAAAAAAAGCGGCAGATTGCCAATAAGATTGCAATGTTGCGACTGTGGAAAAAAACTGAGTGGAAAATAAGTCTTTTCGCTGAAGACCGTGTAAACGATTTTGAACTCTATCAATGCTAGAAGGTTAGGATTGAGCAGCCTCAACTCAGATATGGTAGCAATATTCCTTTTTTTGTTTTCTTATTTTTTTTTGTCTAATCTATTCTTTCAAAGATAAAGCACGACAGGAGTCAGTTATTTTCTGAAGTCACAGAATGAGCCAACCATTTTAAGCAGGATCTGGCTTCTGATAATTTTGTGACCTAGAAAAGGTTACTGAATGAGGAATAACCAAAACGGAGGTTAGAAATGAAATGGTAATCTTTATAACATCAACAAAATACAATACTTGCCAGCCACGTGAAGTACGTAAACCACTGCTAGTGGTGGACTACTTAGCATATTACAATATTTACCAGCCTCCCCTCGAGGTAGGAATCGGTACAAGGCCAAATTTAAGGTGGGCAAATCCGAGCCCCTGCACTTGGGCAAAAATGGCCCGTAGACCCCACATGCGCGGTATCGGATATCTGTCTACCTTCCCGGGCGAGACTCTGCCCTTCGGCATAGCCTCGTCCGGGTTCCTCTCTGCCCGAAGACAAAGAGTTCGACACGGCAAGTGCTTCCCACGCTTGTCAGGCTCACGCTGCCAGTAGAGGCAGCATATTGCCTCTACTTACAATAGTGTCTAACGTATTTATGAGGATTTGGACATACCCATTAGTGTTCATAGATACGGTATATAAGAGATATCATGACAAATCATAATATATCCATTAAGGGGCAGCTTGACGTTGTGTAATGTTTGTCAAGCTTGTTTTGCTAGATCCATTACAACTGAGAACTGTTCGATACTCATTGGGTGCTCCACACTTTCGGCCTTGTGCCAAATATAAGCTACGCTTAGAAAAATGAGGCACTTCGGCGAAGTGTAATATTTAGCAAGCTTCTCTCGCTAGATAAATTACGACTGAGTAGTGAGTTCGATCCTCAGTGGGTGCCCCATACTTTCGGCCTTGTGCGACAACTAAGCTTCGTTTAGAATATCAATGGGCACTTCGGCGGGGTGCAATTGTTAGTAGGCTTGTTTCACTAGATCACTTGGTGAGTTCGATCCTCACTGGATGCCTCATACCTTCGGCCTTGTGCCAGATCTATGCTGCGCTTAGAAAATCACAGCAAAATATATCCATTAAGATTTACACTAAATATTTTTTGTTGCTCTTATTTGTCATTTTTTTTTCTATCTTCTCGTTTGTGGGATTTGGTGTAGGGTGGAGGGAGCTAAATAAATGCAAATTTATAGCAAAACCTTATGGTGCCAAGTCGCTTCCAAATAAAAATAAAATTCTAAACATTTTTTTTTTAAATTCAAAGTAACTTCTTAATTTGATTTTTTTTTTTTGTTAATAGTTTCTGGCGTAATGTGAAATCTGAGAGCCAAGTCGGGCTCGTTACTTTCACTTACGCGCAAATAGCCTAGGGAAAAATATGACTCCATCTCTTCTGCCTCTAGCTATGGGTTGAATAGCAGGAAAGATTTGGTCTTATAGCCGAAAATCACCTAATAAGTCTACCGCAGAAAATCGGCAGCCTACTGCGGGGATATCTTCTGCTTAGTTACTCATTAATCGCAAGAGACATGATCATCCAAGCGTGTGTTACGTGTGGCATTTAACTGAAAAATAATTAAGAACTATTCAGATTGAATGAAAAATCAAAATATAGCTGTATCCGAAATTTTAATTTTAAAAAAAATGTAAAAAAAAAAAAAATGTAACATTCTATACTCATTTTTCTTTTTATCCCCTCCAGTGTAGGGGCTTGGATTAGATTGAAAGTGGGAGCTAGACAAATGCAAAAAACAAATTAATAAAAAAATAATAATTCATTAGCAACAAAGAAGAGTAGTGTTATGGAATATTGGCCCTGCTATATGACTCTGAATACTAGGCAATCTCTTCAGACATAATAAAGAGACTTTGAAGCAAATGAAATGTGGTTCTACAGAAGGATGCTGAGAATATCTTCGACTGAACATGAGATTGAGGGCGAAGTTTTAAGAAAGCGGAAAACAAAAAAGACACATATACTTGAAATAAGAAAGATACATCTGACATTTTTATAGCACATAATGAGGAAAGAGGGTTTAGAGAATCTGGTATTCACAGGACATACTGACGTCAAAAGGACAGAGAAAAGCAACCTACCTAACGAGCTTTTGTAAATGGTTGGGAGAACAGAGATTAAAAGAGATAGCAAAAAAGGCAAAACTTACTTAGAATCACAAAGAAAGGACGTCAGAGAGAACCATGATCGCCCACGTCCTGAAGGGACACGACACACAGAACTATTTACTATGTTTAAATGCATCTATTACAGTTCGCATGGTAAATCAAATCTGCTAGTGGCATTCGAGTTTAAGTAGCGGCCGGGTGGGACCGCAACCTGTTTTCGGCATAAATACTTTTACGTGAGTAGGTTCGGGGATATGATTGATAGAGAGAGAAGGTAAGGGGAGATATTATTCTGCGTAATTTAAACTGATTTAAATATTTCGCCAATCAGATTATTTTGAATACAACGGCTGTTGTTTGCAAAACAAGCACTTTGTTTTCCTAAAACCTAAAACTGGGTGTGGTAGTTGAATCTCTGAGTGAACAGCTGCGCTAGATTTATATATCTATCCATTTCTCATTCACTTCCATATATATATATATATATATATATATATATATATATATATATATATATACAAACAAGTTTTGTTACATTCGGTGGACAAGGTCTGTTTGTTTAATTTTTTAACCCATATTAAATAAAATATATTGCACCACATCAGACGGTAGCTTAGATTGTATGAAATATTTAAAATGCATGCAAAATGATATTACCACTACTAAGTCTACTACTACTGCTTCTACTACTACTACTACTACTACTAATAATAATAATAATACACATAAGTATGTGACATATTCTTTCCCGGTGAGGTCTAGCTCCATTTATCCATTTTATGCATGACTTCAGTTTGGATCAATTTGAAACGCAACGTTCCCAAAAAGGCCTGGATGCAGCCATAAAATCTTGTCTATGCTATTAACAGCATCCAGTTCTTCGCAATGACAAAGATTATGGGTGTAATTTAAGAGAACGTATTTTGATTAATTCTTGCTGTTCCAACAAGAAGGCACGTCTTGGTCACTGTTAATTCTATCGAGGGAATCCTCCGTTGACTTCAATTTCAGAGACCCTTCGCCTAACAATACCATGTTATAACCACACTGACTACATACAGTTATGACGTCATACACCCCACCCAATTGTACTAGATTGCCGTTGAACATAAAATAAGCATCATCCGCACTTTGACATTTTTTTTAATCTGCTTGGTATCTTGACACCCTCCTAACCAAAAGTCAGGTGGAAGGAACTTTTTTATTCGCCGTTAATCCGAGGCGTAATATCACCTGTGCAAAAAAGAAAGTTTCATTCCCGTACATAAGCAGTTTAAATATGCCCTTAGCTTTTTTCATAAGATTCCAATACCGAAAAATTAATTTCTAAAATAAAGTTGATATTTTAAATTCCTTCAGTTATTTTTCTGGTTTTAATCATTTCTCCCCAAGCAAGGCAATAATGTCACTAAGATACCAGGTTTTACTGAGAGGGAAAGAGAATGAGAAAAAACTTTAGTGGGTAGAAAGGACGACAAAAGAATAGGATTCAGGAAGACAGAAAATGATTCGCATTGCATACAGTAACAAAATGAAAGAGAGATCCACAGACGAGAAATGTGAAAAAAAAAAAAAACTATCAGAGTCGAACTTACGTTTATTTCTATTTCAACAGTAAAACTTAGTAGCCACTCCCATAGTACGCGTAAATTATTATTATTATTAATAATTATTTCACCCAAAGTTACCGATGGTGCCGGTCTTCAGACATTAAATTTTTCCATTGCCCTATCCCTTACGCAAATCAAGGAATTCCCTACTCGTTTCCTAATCAAAACCGAACAACAGTCGCCTCTCGTCGCTCTTGCTGAGATTCGCAACACTGGTCACTAGGATCACTTTGTGGTATCTGTTGATATTTCATTCTAATTATCTATTAAACAGGAACACCCTATTCATAAGTCCTGACGCCCCTTGGACTAATATCATTATCCTTCCACTGGGGTTTCTTCTTGGGTCAAAGCCGGCATGGATGCTTTCATCCCTTCTCAGAAATACCTCAACCATTTTGATGGTTCGCACCAGCATGCTCGGCCGCTATACCACACTGAAAGCACTATTTTCGGCTATACCAGCGTGACAGCTTCCGTCGCAGCAGACGCTTATTCACTGCTGCTCGTAATAAAGCTAAACTAGTCCTCGATGGAGCTAAGACATTGCTTGAGAGAATGAGGCATCACATTGCATCTAACAACTTTGGTTCTAGTGATTAATGGAATCTCTGTAATAAGTAAATGTTGTGACCAAGGTTAAGAAATAACAAAACAAGTGGTTGCAGATAAATAGTATATTGAACAGTAAATACAAAAGAAGTGTGTTACACGACTTGGGAGTGTGTGTCGGTTGACCAGTGTTCAGTCTATATCACTGTTATATTTACTAGCACCCCCCACGAGGGTAAATGTGACACAAGGCTGAGTTTAACGTGGGTCATCCGAGCCCGTAGGCTCGACCAAAAAATCCCGGTAGAACTCGCATAAACGGGTTCCGGTCTGTCTACCTCCGCGGACGAAATGCTGCTCATCGGCACAGCCTCGTCCGAGTTCCTCTCCGCCCAAAGCAGAGAGTTGGACAGGAGCTGCGAACAGTCACAGCCTCGGTAGAAACAGTCTATATCACTTAGTATTTAACAGCCCCCCTCCACGAGGAATGTATGTGGCACAAGGCCGAGTTTACCGTGGGTTCTCCGAGCCCGTAGGCTCGGCTAAAACTATTCCCGTAGAACCCGCATAAACGGGTCCAGGGCCTGTCTACCTCTCCGGATGAAACTTTGCCCTTCAGCAAAGCCTCGTCCGGGTTCCTCTATGCCAAAGTCATAGAGTTTGACAGCAACGAACAGGCTACAGCACTGTTCTCCACGACGCATAATTTCCTACTAACTTTATAGTAAGTGGAAGAATCCACAATAGACTCATTAGAGGCAGAACATCACAGCAGTAAGTGTAAGAGGTCTCTATTCATCTTCACTTTAATCAATTTGAGGTGCTGACACCCTCTACCGATAAAGCTGAATTCTTCGTCCGTAAATTATTCTGAAACTCTAGACTAATCTGGGGTACCCCTGCTTAACTTCCCACTTAGATATCAGTCTTTGTTGAGTGATATGCACATAACCCCTTCTATGGTTTCTGCTATCATCTCTAACCTAGATCGCCACAAAGCATGTGGATCCGGTGGTATCCCTGTAATAGTTATTAAGAAGTATGCTCCCGACCTGACTCATGCTCTCTCTTAACTATATAATAAATGCTTTCCTTCCTGCTGGAAGTCATCGTTTGTTATTTCAGTTTTTACGAAACCTGGTGAACCGTTCGACCCTTCCAGCCTATTAGTATTCTACCACTTTTGGGGGAAAATCTTAGAGACCCTAATCAATACAGAATTGGTTAAGCATCTCTCATAGCATGACCTTTTTCCACACAAGCAATATGGCTTTCGTTTCTCCAGGTCAACTGCTGATATAATGACGATAATTGCGGAAAGAGTCTATCATGCGCTAGATAAAAAAAAACAGATCGTGCTGTATCATTGGACATCTAGAAAGCCTTTGACAGGGTCTAGCATACAGGTCTTCTCTACAAGCTGAAAAGATACTGTCTCTCTGGGAACATTTTGGAATTGATCCAGTATTTCCTATCAAATCATGAAATGAAAGTTATCCTGAAGGTTCATTCGTCTAGTTCCAATGCGAGTAAGCTATATACTAAACATTAAATCTGTTACGAAAAAAGAACTAAACAAAATGAACACAAAACGATCAGCTTTAAAAAAGGGCTCGTAACTGAAAAAACCGAATGAAAAAAGAATGTTAACAACAAATACTTTTTCACACCCAACCCAGTTCTGCGGAATCAGAATCAACGTCGAGTTTAAGCAAGCGAATGAGCCAATTGGAGTAAAGTGCCATGCAGATTTAAATTTTTCCCACTTGTGACGAATGCAGCTATCGATTTTTTTGCTGCTAGCATGCTAGTTAACATTCGTGTCAGTCAGCTGTTGGCTCTCACGCTAGCCAATAGAATCTTCCTGCCTATTCGTGGCAGCCAGGTATAGGCTCTCACTCTGGCCAGTAGAAAATGGCCGCAAACTACATGAAAACTGCCGTAGAAACGTGAAAAAATCGATTATTTCCACTATCGATGGGAGTTGAGAAATGCAAAGTTGGTTTTGGCCTTTTCACTAACTTGGAGCATGTGCATGTAAATTTTGGTGCAAATCCGTCGAAAATTGCGGCCGTAAATTATTAAACCTGTAAAATAATTTGTTTTCTATTAATGATTTTGAATGTACGAGTATGGATTTAAAAAATTTCAGCCTGTACTACTGAATGTTTTTATGGACGATGTATTTTGGAACGCATATCCATTACCATCTGCTGATGGCCAACATCTGTAGTTTTATTTTTATTTTTTAATTAAATCAATTAATTGATTCTTTTAAACATTTCCTTGCTAATGGTCACATGCCAGTCGGTATCCACTACTTCTCTGTCTAAATGATAATTATGTCATGCAAATCATCATCTTTTTTTATGCATAAAATTATTAAATTCAGTTATAACAGCCTTGTCAGAGGTTATCAAATTCTTTTTTAGGAATATCCAATCAGGTATGAATTTTATTACTCTTTTTCGTTGCTGTCATCTGTCGCAACCAAATTCGAAAAAAGATGAGATTTACACATGACCTGTATGACGAGCTAAATATCTTGTTCTGGAGACAATAACCTTCCAGAGAAAGGATATATGGCATCTTATGTCCTGTCTCTTCTCGGATGAAACCTGGGAGAGATAAGTGGTATTTTCCAGTGTGCTCACGTCACTACCAAATATGACACACATTCAATTTAAAGTGGGTTTAACAGCAATAAAATGAAAAAGTTGCCGAAGCCCCTCGTCATTTCCGATTTTGGGGACGCCTTACATGCTGGGCTATAAACCCAGCCCACTCCTGAAGAAGAGTTATTGCCTCGGGGAAGCACCCACTTCCACCCTGGGACTTGAGTTTAATATTTTTTTTAAACTTCTCTTCTTACAACTAACTGGTAAGTTCTCTAAGTTTAGGAGTGATAGGTTTGTCATACAGTAAATGAAGTTATCTCATCACTCCTCCTCTGGAGATTTCAACTCTATGATAGAAGAAGCAAAAAAACTAACATTCTTTGATGTCATCAGCAGGGACATAGGATTAGGAGGGAATACCTGATGGTCGCTATGCAAGACCATGAGTACTGCCGAAAAAGTGTGAGGTGTATGATCTAGACCAGTCTTTTGCAACCAGAGTTTCCAGGAATCCTAAAGTTCTGCAAAAGATCAATAGGGATTCCATGAGAAACAGTGATAAATTTGCTTGAAAATGAAACAGAACTAGTGCTTTTAATTTAAAAAGAATTTCTTATGTACATCGTCTTTGTCAGGTTGTATTGATAATGTTATATTTATGAATATGTCCTGAAGATGGTTTATTAGACTGAAACGTCAGACGTTGACATATTAACATTAAAACAGCATAATTGTATATAAGGATTTTTGTTTTGTTTTTTCCGTATATATTTTTCTTCATATATATATATATATATATATATAGCAAAAAAAAAGAAAGAACAGAAAGATATATAATATATTTTCTACCATGGTATCTTGTTGTTTCAATGAGGATCCACATGCAAATGCATTTCTTGAAGAAATCATGTGGTCAACATTGAAGTTCATGATGCTGCATCTTGATTTAGACCAGTCTGTATCCAGTGACTATTTCATTCTCATTTCAATCAAACAACAGTTACTATGCATATCTTGCAAGTCCTAGCCAGTGATTTCAATCCTCATTGGGGTCTTATATCTGATATTATGCTGAATTAGTTTGAAAATATATCATCTTAAACAAAACAAGAAACTGTAGGATTATTCCAATTTGTCTGCTTAAAATCCAGTAGGGAGTGTTGTAATCGACTGTATAAAAGAAAAGTACATTCTCTTTTTATCTTTTGGCTCCAGAATGTACAAGAAACAAGTCAAAAACTTTCAGTGAACAAGCAGACTACTTAATTTCAAGAAGACATGTCAAAGTTAACCTACGCACACTAGTATTAATTATGTAAATGCTTTTTTTCCTGAGTATATTTTATTTATGTTGTTCTGTTATATATATATATATATATATATATATATATATATATATATATAGTTTATGAAAAACTAGGTAATCCGTATGGGTAAACCTAAGGAGGATAAAAGGGCTGTGGTAAAATACTTTATTACATGGAAGTTCAAAGTGGTCTGTTTTTATTTAAAATATATATATATTAATCTACGCCCAGATTTTTTCCCCATTTCATCTTTCTTAACAAAATTACTGCTCTTACAAACAAATATACACAACAGATTCATAAAATCAAAAGAAAATGGTTGAATACATCAACACAGATATAATGACTATATTCTCCACATGTGACAAATACTGACGTTATTTTTCAGTTAAAAATATGAAAATAGCGTTTCTCTACATCCCAGTTGCTAGGTACATTCTGTTTTTGTTTTTATTAGTTACTTTATTCAATTAATTTCATTTTCGTATTTTGCTTTGTTAAAGTCCACATTGGACGAAACGCGTCAGCAATTACCAGTTTTCCTATTGTCATTTTTATTCATATATATATATATATATATATATATATATATATATATATATATATATATATATAGATATATGATATCTAGCCTTCATCCAAGTCTGGTATCAAATGTCTCTCCAACAACAAAGTACATTTGGCAGCTATCATCAATTTTAACTACTTTCTTGAAATACCCCTTTTTAATGTAGCCTAAAAACACCAGACTCTTCTTACCGTAGCTCATTTTAGTTTGATTGATTCAATTCACTTACAGTTCTTGACTTTGTAAGGATTTCTACAATGCCACTCTTTGACGTTTCAAGTTCTTAGCAATTGATCTCCGGTTCGTATTCTTGGGTCATCTTCACTATATTCATCCTGGTTTCTTTGGAAATTCTCACCATAATTTCAAGTAATGAATAAATGCAAGAATTCCATGTCAGAATTTACCCTTTATGTAGAAAGTCATGTCAGAATTTACCCTATATGTAGAAAGTCATGTCAGAATTTACCCTCTATGTAGAAAGTCATGTCAGAATTTACCCTCTATGTAGAAAGTCATGTCAGAATTTACCCTATATGTAGAAAGTCATGTCAGAATTTACCCTATATGTAGAAAGTCATGTCAGAATTTACCCTATATGTAGAAAAATGGGGTCCTGTTCCAAAAATAATATTCGCACTTTAATGTTCGAATAGAAAAGAGAAAACAAAAATGTCAAATGACCCAGTCAATTTACACATCAAGACCACAACATTCATTTGGCCAACTAACTTACCCAGACTGCAACCCCAGTGATTATTAAGTTTTTAATTCTCTTCCATATTAGTACATATACATTTACATGGCTTATTTTTTTATAGAGGAATTTTACAAATTTAATAGCAAAGAAAATGCTGATGGATTTTTAAACTTAAATACATGCACAGTAATTTGTTTTAATTCATAGTTAATTATTAAATGAATAAATTGAAGCATACTTCAATAAAGAAAATTTCAATAGAATGACAGGGTATCATAATCCAATAAACAAAAAGTTCTATAAAAGGTCAAGTTATTTAATTCAATTTTATTCTGATGAAGATTATAGTGCATAAGAAACTTGTGAAAAAGTAAAAGATTTTTCCTGAGTTAATAACCATCATTGGAATCATGATAATGAATTAAAAACTTAGAGAATAATTAAAATATGAAAACTGAATGATATCCATATAAAAAAGATTCATTTGAATGCATTTAATGTAATAATTAAAAATCTCTGCATATTAATATTAATTAGTATGTTAATATATTCAGAATATTAATCTATAAGATCTCTTTTCTGTAAATCTATTACACATTACATTTCGATGATTGTATGTAAGAAATATGTGAACGCCATGTTAAATATGACATTAAAAGCAAATATTTTCTTTAAAAATATTTAAAATTTTTGAGTAAATACTGCACGAAAAACCAGAGCGATATAAGAAATAATTTGAATAAAAACAGATGAAGAAAAGAAAAACCGATTTGTCACAGGATATTGAAATATTTAATTTGTCCAAAAATGCATTGTATAATAAAATGGGAGAAAAAATTCGAAAGATGTTTTAAAAAGAGAAATAAAAAACAGAAAGCAAAAGAAAGAATTTTTTTTTTCTTTTTTGGAGATCTTTCAGTTTCTAATACAAGTTGTCATATAGCTGGAAAAGTTTCAAAAAATGAAAAGTCAGAATTCTTTTGTTTTTGATCAAACATCATATATCTATGCACATATGCGTATTCCTCTATATGTTTATTTATGCATATGATTTTTATCACTTTGTCAAAACTTCCAATGACTATAACAGCCATTTTATTACCATTACTGAAAGGGATTTTTATACAAGAGTTCACTCAGTCTTCCTTTTCTTTGTCTAAGATTATGGTGTGCACAGGGCAAGTTCATAGACAATTTGACTGATAAAAGATTAATTAAATTCATGCCTTTCAAAAAGGCATTATTGTGAATGAAATACAAACAAAACCTATATGTCCATCTCATGAGCATTAGTTTTTATCTGTAAAAGAATATCCATCATCATTTCGTTCCTCATCATTCGGCCATAGCAAAAAATCATTTCCTTAGTTGTATAGCATGTGCTATGCCAGGGCTACATACAGTTTTGAATTCAGAGTTATTTTCTCCTCGACCGGTTGCCACCCAAGGCTATAGAACCCAGACAGTTCTGCTATTTACTCATATCTTGGGGGAGAAGAAAAAGAAGAGGATTCATACCAAGAATATTAGCATGTAAGTGAATGTAATGGAACCAATTGGAATTCAAACTCAGCTTTCCAATTCCTCAGTTCAAGCCGCGAAACATTAACCCACTGTAATTCCTCTTGCTAAAGGAATATCCAGTTGTTTTAAATTTTGGTAAGAGGCCAATTCCTTTTTCTTTTCTTTTTTTTTTAAAGGGATATAGTTCCTGATCCATGGTGAAGTGCAACCCATCTTCAAGAAGGAAAATTCTGAATTCAAACACCTGAAGACTTTTAGGTTTTTACTTGGTTGGACTATAAAACTAAGAGACAGCAATTATAATGTAATGCCTACTAGCATGCTTAAGACAGGTATATTGCTTCGAGTTGTCTTTGGATTACTTGGTTTTATTAGGGAGAGGCTGTGCAAGTTGTACAAGACTTACATATTTCAAAGGCATTAAAAAATCCAACCCAGATCTTAAGGTGTACAATCCATCACTAAAGATGCCAGAAAAAAATGATTGGTTCTCTGTACCACTCTAGTAAGTACCTACCATTCTTTATAATTACGAAAGTCAGATCAGATAAAAAATGTAATACTGCTTACATATCTAGTTTGGAAATGTGACTTTCCATCCTTTGTGTATAATGAATTATTTTCAACTTTTTCTTTAAATACCTTTACTGACATATCTTGGTTGGAGATGCCACATTCCAAAGCTTTGTGGGTAATGAATTATTTACAGCGTTTTCTATAAATACTTTCATGGTAATTGTTCTGGCAAATTTTCCTCTTTACCTATGAATTTAAGTGCAGTACCGACTAATGGAAAGATCTCATCATTTTACACTTGAAATGGTTAGATGTAACTGTAAGTTCTATGCTAACAGTTTCTTTATTGTACTTCTTGCTTATGGAACTCTCTTCTGGCTTCTTGCTTGCTAATCAAATTGGCATTTAAATTTTTGAAGATAAATATCAATCATTATCATCTGCCTTCTTAATTCTTGATCGTTTATTGTCACCTCTCCTATGTTACAGTTTTTTGTGCATATGTTATATAACTAGTGAGCCAGTCAAAATGACTTAACTCCCTTTATAGTCTACCAATAGAAGGTTAACCAATCAGAAGCCGCAGAACATTCTATCTGTCATGTATAAAGGCGGCCATTTTTGTTTACCCTACCCGAATGACCAGTGCCAACTTGTCAGGCGAAGATGACAGAAGGAAGTACTACACTCTGCTACTTTGCTGCAATATCCACTGCTAACCTGAACTACACTTTTCTACTGTCTCCGAAATATTCACTGCTAACCTCTGGATTCTATACTCGAAGACGACCGTCAAAATGTCTAACATCCTACTCTCCTTAATATTTTTCTCATATTCTCTAGTGCACAGTAACCCATTGTGTCCTGGTGAATTTATTGCCTTACTTGGGGTGAAATGATTAAAAAATCTATAAATCCTTTCAAACAGATGAGACATTATGTCACTATATCACTATTTCCATGGCAAATTTTCTGATGAGCTAGATTCTGAAGGTTCATTAGTTCAGACCTTTACAGCTAGGACCTGTCATGCTATGTATGCAGAGTCAAATTATCCACATCCTCATCATATTCCATTGAGAAAACTCACTTACTTGTGTCCAAACAAGAAGCTAATTCAGTTAACCTCTATTATGAGTGTCTCTTAGGCCTTGTATTGGGTTAACATTTAGTAAATATATATATTTATATATTTCTGAGATGAAGTATTGTAATTATTTACATGGTTTGGACTGTTTGTTGTTCTTGTCTTTGTTGCCATATTCACAATGGTTCAGCTGTTGTATGCTCCAGCCTTCTTCAGGTGATTGGAATTTTGAACTGAACCTTTTATTTAGCACACTGGGGTAGATCCACATGCTATCCCTTTTCCGGATATCTCAGTATCGATTATCTCTCTTTAATTCAATTCTCTAAGTTTTTTTTCATTCAGCTCTAGCCAGGTATTGAACTCACAACTTTCTGAGTCAAGTCACTGGATTCAACCAATGCTTTTATCCACTGAAGCATGTGTCCTTGAAGATAGGAATTTTTGGGGCTCATAAATCTAATTTCTCAGTACCCCTTTTTTTTACCAGTGTTCATATTGCAATTTTTGTTGTTATTATTGTTTTTCTCTAGCACTCCATATATTACTGGTTCTGATATAGTACTCATTTCTATGCTTGGCTAGCTTAAAGGATTTTTGGTGCCTATAACATGTACACTGATTCCTTAAGTTTTCATATTTTCCAGTGATGTTCTCTGTCTATTATTTCAATCTCATTTTTATTTATTAACCCGTATATTTATTTATTTCTGTCTAGCAGCCTGCATATCTAAGAATTATTAAAGAAAATATACATTCCCAAACCACTCAAACCTGCATCTCCCTTTGTTACAGGAGAAACTGTGATTATATCTGACATGCCCTAGTCTTGGCCATGAAGTGATACAATGATCAAGCAAAGTTAAATAGAGCCTTATAAATGTAAATCACTCGCAGATTCTTGAAACATTCATATCTGCTCAGTTTTGTATCCTAACCAAAACAAAGTAATTTATAATAACATGATGGATTTTTATTTATTAATCCAACAGATTTTATGACTTAAACATTATTTCTAATGGAAACCCATAGCTGAGTAGATGCTCCATTTATCTATTAAACAGTATATTATTTTTTTTTTTTTTTGGGCCTGAATATTCGAGAAATCTTATTAAATTAAAATATGTATTTTCCAGCAGGACTTGAAACCTCTCCCCGTACAACAAGCAAAACCATCGCTATATCTAACATGCATCTCAACCATAAAAATGTTTTAAGAATATTTTTGAATGTAGTTAAATTTTAAATTTTGAAAACCTGATGATATTTTTTACTTTGGTTTATAAATACATGTTGCAAAATAATATTCTTACATTTATTTTCATGAAGTCAATCAGAGGATGAAATGCATTGGTAAAGAAAAAAGTTTTCATCTTTTATCTTTATTTATATATATATATATATATATATATATATATATATATATATATATATATATATATATTATATTCCAATTAGGTATCTATGCAGATGACACAACTATTTATTTCTGCCTTAGTAACAAGTTTGCCATACCCAATAAAGCAAAACTGACAACTACTATCAAAAAGAACCTCCAATCAGTGCTTAACTGGGATAAGGAATGGCTTGTAATTTTAACATCTCCAAAACAAAACTGCTTTATTTAATCAGCACGGAGAATCTTTTCAACCTACCATCAACATGGCTAATGCTAAACTCCAGGAGTTCCACACTTCTTGGGTTCATGTTTTCCATTGATATGAAGTGGAGTGATTATATTGAAACTATTGCTAGCTCTACTGCTAGGAAAGTTGGTTCACTGTGTTGTGACAGACAATTCTTCTCGTTAGAATCCTTCTTGCACATTTATAAATCTATCATTCATCCAGGCATTGAATGCTGCTGCCATATCTGGTCTGTTGCTGCTAATATATATATATATCAAGCTTCTTGACAAAATTCAAAGGGTCTGTAATGAAATCAACTTGGATCTGGCATCTCGACTTCAGTTACTTTCTTGCCTATGTGACATGGGTTCCCTTTGTCTTTTCTATAAACATTTTAATGAGAATTTTTCTGATGAATTGTACTCCTTAGTGCCTCCACTGCATGAATATAAGTGTGCTACTAGATTGGTTTTTAGGTCTCACCTTTTACTGTTGAACCAGCTAGATGCAACCATCAGTTTTATTGTAATAGTTTTCTTGCCTGTGGAAATCCCTTCTGATTTCTTGCTTCCCTGCCAATTACAACATTCAGAAATTTAAATTTCAATGTCAATCACCATTTTCTGTCTTTCTTAATCCTGTGCTTTTTATTTTCCTTTCTTCACTTCTCTCCAGTAAATTCTTTTTCAGTCTCTGTAAACCACTGTATCCTAGTGGTATTATTGCCATGCTTGGGGTGAAATGATTGAAATAATAATACTTGTGGGTGAGACAAGGGATATACCAAATATGTATACTCAAATTAAAAAGAAATCTTCAAAATTTTTGTAAATAAATTTAAGATATTTGCATTAAGTTTCTTTTTCTAAAAATTTGTAAATACAGTCAAACGTCACTTCTAACAAATGAAAGGGAATTATGGAGTTTATTCATACAACCAATATTCACTTGTACAGACATGAAAGGTTAAAGAATAATTTGAGTATACTCCTGATCTGTTGTCTTTAATAAAATTTGATTACCTATACAAGTAGATAGTGGTATAACTACATATATTGTTTCAAATCTGCTATATTTATATGGTTAATATTATATGTTAATATTATATGGCTAATTATATATGGTTAATTATATGGTTATTATATGGTTAATTATATGGTTAATATTATATGGTTAATATTATATGTTAATGTTATATGGTCTATGTTAATTATTTTTTATGAATATGGCCTGAAGATGGTCTATTAGACCGAAATGTCCAACGTTGACATTAAACATTAAAACTGCATAATCACATATTAAGATTTTTGTTTGTTTTTTTCAGTAAATTTTTTCTTCACATATATATATATATATATATATATATATATATATATATATGGGAAAGAATAATGACAATGAGTGAAACGTTTTCAAGTGACATATTTCATTTAGGAATTCTTCAGACTAAATTTATTTTTGCGTTGATGTGACTATAAATTGATATGAAGCAAACCTGAGAATTTTAAATTTAATTTTTTAATTTTTTTTTTAAATTTAGTGTATGTTTATGGGTATATAATCTAGCCAACTTAATTTCAGTTCTTTTTCTTCATGTTTCCTTCAGGTTTGTTATTAAAATATCCCACATTTTGTTAATAGATCTGCCAAGAATATTGAGATGTTGTAAAAATCTGGATGCTAATTTATTGTGGATGACATATATATTATAAATAATCTGACCCAAAAGTACTGGTATTGGTGCTCTAAAAAGAAAACTACAGTACATATCAATTCAACATTAATCTCCTTCGAAGTAGTCCCCTTCTGAAGCAACATATTTATCTAGCACCATTTCCATTCAAACAAGCATTCATGGACCATCTTTTTCAGGATAGTGAGCAGCTGCCTCATCACATTCCCTTGGATTGCCTCAATGTCATGAAATCTTGTTCCTTTCAAATGGGATTTCATTTTTAAAGAATTGTTCTATTCATGTAGGATTTGATTTATGGAAAGAGGAAAAGTTGCAAGTGGTGAGATCTGGAGAATATAGTGGTTGTTGAACCTGAGAGATGTTGTGCTTGGCCAAAAAAACTGCTGCACAATGTGCGCCGAATGGGCAGATACATTGTCATGGTGGAGTTGGCACACGCCAGCCGCATACAGTTATGTCCTTTTCAGATAAACATATATAACTATAAACCCTGCAATATCTGATGGTACTCCTTTTTTACTGTCTGGAAAGGTGGAGCATTCTCATGAAGAGCAATGTCTTCATAGTCAAAGACAACTGATGGAATATCTGTGATGTGGTGAGATGACCACACTCTGCACACTTTCCTTCCAAGCACTGCTATAAAAAATAGAAATAAGTGAGAATGTTATCATTTCAAAATCAATCTGTGCCAAGCAGCTTCACTCTGCATACTTTAACTCCATTACCATAGCAGCAGTTCTGACACTTTTTTTTTTATCAAACCTCATTTATATGGAGGAAAGATGTATGACAAAATGGAAAATGTTTTCTTATGTGATGTGTTTCATCTTGTAGGGCTTCAATGGCCATGCTTTGTTTACTTTGATGCGACTACTCATGCGCATGAATGAGAGATGTTGGGAATTTTCAATTTAGAAAAAACAAATTTTTATGTGTTTTGGATTATAATCTAGCCAATGTCATTTATATTTTTTACCTTTACATCATCATTGTTAAATATCTCCTATTGAGATAAGAGAAGATCTGCCAAAAATGGTGAAACATTGTAAGAAAATAGTTGTAAATTTGCTGTAATTAAAGCTTTTTAAAATATTTTTGTCTTAGTGAATTATTTTTTTTATTTTAATTAGAATCGTATTTTTTTATGTCAAACTTGTGGTCAGTTTCATGACAGAGAACATTTTCTGTGTTGTTTTTTCATTTAATGTCTCTTTTGTGTTCATATATACTTTTATTTAAATTTCTTAAGGTTTCTGCAAGATATCATTTCTGGCAATTCCTGCAGTTGATAGGGTAAATTCCTCCTTCAGGTTTTGGCCCATTGTTTTGTTTTGTATTGATTAAGTCTCTTATTTTTTATATAGTTGGGGCAAATTTTATATTGACTTTAGATAAAATCTTTTTGGTTGTTGTTCTGATAAAGATAGAGGTTAGAACAAGATATTTTTTGATTTGTTGGGCTTTTCAGGAGAGTCCGTTTTTCTATTTTGGAATATTTTATGAGCCTTTTTCTTTTTCGTTGAATATATACTAGTTAGGTATTGGA